>SCDY01000142.1:0-91567 GCA_004143825.1 Drosophila micromelanica
AAACGAGCTGAAATGTTTATAGAACCAGATCGCAGGGTTCAGGGTATCTCCTAGTCGGGCGGCCCCGACTAGAGCCTTCTCACTTGTTTTTTATAAATTACTCGATCTACTGTCTGCACGTTAAGTACACCTCAATTTTAATTTGGTTTTTTTTTTTCGTTAGAGGGTATACGAATATGTTAATCAAGTGGCATGGCCAGTGTCCGGGAGCAGCGTGATAAACGTGATAAACGCTCCGCTGGATGAATGACCTTTTACAGTTGGCAGCCACCACCTTTGATTCTCACTCTCTCTTTCGGCCTGTTCTTGTGTGTTGTGTGTGTTAACCAAAATTGGTTACAGCTGCAGCTGCAGCTACGAAATGCACGAGTAAATATTAAAAGTGCGTCCGTTTGGTGCCGGCCTCTCTCCTAATAGGCTCAACTTGACTCTCGGGTCTCAACTGAAATCTGGTCGGCTGATAATGTTGAATCTTTGGTGTGTTTGTTGGTTGCATTCATTGCTGGTGTTTGCCATCTACCTCATCTTCTGCCTTTCTGTTGTTTGTCTGGCATTTTCTCTTCTTTTTTTTTGTGTTTTGAGTTCATTGCCGCTGCTGTAACAAACAGAGCTCAGAGCTGAGTTCAAGCTGAGTTGGGGCTGGGCTTGTGTTTGGATCTGTTCTGTTCTGGTCTGGTCTGGCACTTGCACTGCTTTTTTTTCCTACATTCATTCGCTTTGCATTTCCAACTGCAACTGGCATCATCATTATCGTCTTCAACGTCATCATCGTCTCCACTCGACTACCCTTCTAGCTTGGCGTGTTCATTAGTTTGTCTGTTTGAGTGAACGCTTGACACAGTCAGTGATCATAATTCAATTATGAGCGGCAGCCAAATACACAGTGGGAACACTTTTTTTTGTATTCTCTGTTTTTCATTTTTTCAGTTCTCTTGTAGCCCATATTTTTCTTTTTCTTTATTTTTTCGAAATGATTGGCCAGAGAGGAAGTGGAAGACATAACGAAAATTGTGGCTTTATAGCACTTGAATTTGTTGCCAACAAATTAGTTGGGTTAGTGTCTGCTCGGCAGGCAGGAAATACCTATTCAGAGCTGCACTTTCAGTTGCAAGTTTGTGGGTTAAAAAACAAAAAACAAATTGGCCTAATAGCTGTGGGAAACTGAATATTATGGAACAAAGTGTTTAGAAACATTTAATGTTGGGAGTAGAATCATAATTCTGTAATGTTCAAATTATATTAGATTTTTAAAATAATTTGTGTATAGAAGTTATTGCTTTCATAAAACATAAAATTACTAAACCAAAAAATTGTATAAAATGATTATTATAGTTAAGTCTTTGGTTAGAATATTTACGAATTATACATCCTCATATAGATTAGAACAGTACATTTTATAACACTTCTTTATAAATATTTTTAACTTTTAATTTTTGTCAATCTATCTATCAATTTATCTGTGTTTTTATCTCTAACTCTCATCCTATCTAAAAATAAACAAAAAATAAATAATAATATTCTAAAGCCCATCAAATTCGACCACTGTACTAACTGCTTGCAGTTTCTAAGCATCACACACACACACACACACACACTCACACACACAGCAAACACAGACAAGATTTGCACGCTTTCTTCTTGAGTTAGGCGCAGAGACTTTCGTCTACAACGGCGGCACCTTAGCACATATTTCACATATTTTTCGAGTTCACGATCAACGCAACAACAGATGATCATTTTGTTTGCCGTTGATCATTATGAACACGAAGATGTGGTGAGGAGAAGCAAAACGGCCATAAAATTGTGTCGGGCCCAAAGTCTTGGCCAAAACTCAATTGCCGCTAATGATGCCAAAGATGCTGCGAGTGTAGGGCACAAAAGAGGAGGGTGGTGGAGGGAAGCCTGAGTCCAAACACATTTTGACTTTCATTTCTTTATACAGTTAGACACTTTTATTGTGTTTTACATTACTTGTGCGCCGCGTCGCTTCTTGTTTGTGTTGTTGTCTTCTGCCTTTGCCTTTGCCTTTGACTGTCTGTTTATTTGAACTTTTCTTCAATTTCTATTTTTACCAACGATAAGAACTTCCACTATATATATGCAGTGTGCGATATTTGGTTACAACTTAAGTCAACTCCAACTCCAGTCAAGTTTACCCTTTGTGTTCTTTGTTTTTCTTTTACGCATTTCGGATTCATTTTATTTGTATTTGCTTATTTATTTATTTTTTGCTGCTTCACTTGTAAAGTTTCTGTGACACTCTCCGGATTAAAGCAATAGTTTATTCACCTTCTGACAAAGGCTTTTAAAAGTTGGCTTATATTAGACAAGTCGTGACCATAATATTTAAAATTAAAAATAATATTCTAAAAAAATCACGATCAAGCAAATTAGCAATTCTAATTTTTTTCTCTCTTTTAAAGTTTGGATTTTTATTCAATAAGTTTTTGGATTGGACTATTTATTGGACTTACCATTTAAAATCGTTGGCTAACAATATACTTATATAAAAATCAAAACGTTTATAAATTAATATTATTGTTTTTATAATTTAATTTTAATTTAATTTTTTAGTCTTGTGTGATTTTAGATAAACAAGTTAAAGGTAGAAAATTAAAAGATACTATGTGGAAGATCGTTTCGATTTTATAATTTATTTAATAAAAAAACCTATTTTTGATGACATTAAAATATCTTGCAAGCTTTACTCAAACAAACTTCAAAAATTTAAGAAAAACATTAAATAAGGTGCTTGCCATTGATACCAAGAAAAAAAAAAAGAAAAATGTGTTGAATAACATTTTTTTTTGGCGCTTTGTTATGCGGCTAAGCCAAAACACAGTGCCCCGTTTTCCTCACTCACACACACACACACACACAGGCAGACACACTCATAAAATGGAGGAAAACCACTTTGGTTTTCGGGCTATGGCTGCGATTTTGGCTAACGTTTATTGTTGTTGTCCCCGCCCCCGCCCCTCTGCCGGCAGCAAATGAAAAACCTCTCCGCGCTTATCGAAACGTACGAAATTCAGTTGGCAGCTCTCGCAGACACTTGTGCATATTAATTGCTTATTGAGCAGGCGTCAGTGGGTAGGTGGGTGGTTGGGTGGGGGGTAGCTGCTTCGTCTGCTTTTCACAAAGCGAAAGAAAAACATGCGCGTTTTCTTTTCTTTTCAATTTTTCATTTTTTGTTTTGTTCAGGCTCTGTTCGGATTCTTCAGCGGTGCCTTTTATTATTCTTTTATCAGTTTTCAATCACTCAATCGCATGGGGCCACCAACGACAGCGCCCAGTCCCCGCCCCCACCCTCCTTTAATTCGTTCATTCATTCATTCATTTATTCACTTCATTCATGCGCTGCTCACCTGTGTGTGTTGTTGTTGTGTTCTTGTTGTTGCTGTTGTTGTTGTTCTTGCTCTTGTTGTTGTTTTTTTGTCGCTGCCTTGTCGAAACAAGCGTTTTCCTGCCTTCGGGTTCAAAAGGGTTTCGGTTTGGGCCTCAGTTGCTTGTGTTTTTTTTTATTTTATTTTTTTTTTTGCTGTTTGGTTCACAGGCTCTCTTTTGTTGTTGTTGCTGTTGTTGTTGTTGTTGCAGCCACTTGTGCGCTTTTATTGCGCTTGGCCCTTTTCTGGTTGACAAAACGCCAGCGCTTCAAATTCTTTTTTATTCGCTTTCCTTGTTTTTTTTTGTTTTTTAATTTTTATACCAGCATTTTTTGTGTTTTGGCTTTTAAAATTGTTTTCGTTTTGTTTTTTATTTGACGCGCGCGCTTTTTTTTAAATTTTTACGTGGTTTGCGATTTTGGGCTTTGTAATTTTCACGTTTGCTGTGGTTGTAGCCGTCGATTTCTTCTCGTTAGCAATTGTTGGGCCCTGCAGGTGTGTGGCTATGTTATTGTTGCTGTTGCCAATGGCAACCTGTTTGATAAAACAATTTAAAATAGTTGGCAAAAAAGCAAGCAAGAAGGGAAGCCTCTATATATTTGCAAATATTGGCTAATTAAAGCTACCATATTCGGGGTATATCAAAAAAATTGTATCTAAAAAATTTTTTCCAATTAACAATTTTAAGAAACTTCAAAAAACATTTTTAATTTTTTAAATACGATCAAATATTTATGAAAATTTATGCACAAATATAAAAAAATGCTTTGTTTAGTCTTAATAAAAGCTGAATTAATCAAATTATAACTCGACATTCGCTATTATAAATTGTTTGTTTTTGTTTATACAATTCTTGAAAACCATTTTGAATGCTTTTATTGAAGCTTCAGCCTTGTTTTAAGCAACAACAAGACGAAGAAGAAGCAGAGCCAGGCGTCAACAGCCAACAATCGAATTAATTAACGGTTTTTCGGTTTCGGTACAAGAAGTCGGTCAATTTATGTCTGAAGAGCCAAGTTTTGCTTTAAATTTAATTAAGCATTTTTTAACAGTCAACTAGAGACCCCCGGCTGATAATAACGAAGAATATGAAAAAGAATATGAAGAAGAAGAGCACGCAGAAGCAGCGGCATTCTTGTTGGTGTCTGGAGCCGTCGAGTGGCTTTCTAAACACTCCGAGCCAAAAGCCACACGCTTCGTTGGCCAGCGGGTGCAGAAGAACAAGCTGAAGCTGATGAGGAACAAGAAGCTGAGCCAGAAGAAGAAGAAGAAGCACTAGAAGCAGCAGTAGCTGTCCAGCTTTCAAGAATATACCAAAGTAACAAGAACAACAATCGAGACAGAGACGTAGACAAAGAAAGAGTGAGAGAGAGAGTAATGAAAACTAGCAAGCCGCTAACGGTAAACAACAACAACAACAAAATGCTTCTATCGATAGTCTGAGGGAGGGGGCAGCGCTGCAACCGAGCGACGTCACGCGGGGCGCTCTTAAAATTCTTGCATGCCAGCCAATTACCAACGCCGTTTTGCCATCGCGTATCGAGTATTGGTATCGAGTTCAAATCAAAACTGTTAGAACGAAGCCAAAAAAATAAAGAGGGACACACACAAATAAGGAAAGGAAACGAGTTTTTGGCGTTTGAACAGGATTTTTGTGTGGGTTTTGTTATTATTCTTAAAAATGTGTGACAAGTACAATAAAATGTAAATAAAAACAAAACACACGCACAGAGAATAAAACGCGCTTAACACTCACACACATGCACACGAACACACTCAGAAAAGGGAGACGAGAGGTTAACACACCGTTAGAAACCGTTGCGAATTGCCGCTGCGTTGCGTCGCGCTCAAGCCTTGGCAGGTGACTGAGACAAGCGCCAGCAGGCCTCAAGCCAAGAACTGAAATAACAAAACGGAAATACGAGCTGCGCTGCAGCAAACAACAGCAGCAGCAGCAGCCTTAACATTAGCAGCGACAGAGCCGAGGCTGTCATGTTATGGACGACACGAAGTTGGAGCAGCGACGCCAGCAGCGCAGCTAACAGCAACAGCTGTGCAACTGAGCGTCAAGCGCACTGTAAACTCTGGCGTCACTGTTAACGAACATTACGTTAAATATGGCACGCAAAATATTTCAAAATAATATTTATGTGCATTTATTTTTGGACTTAAACGCAAAAAAACAAAGCGATTTCTGCATGTTTGGCAAAAAACTTTTTGGCTGTAATTAACATGCAAACATAGCCAACCAATGGCTTTAAACTCGGCAATTAATTTAAGGAAATGCAGAGACTTTAAATGCACTAAAAAGGTGCTTGACTTATTTGAACGTTCAATATGATAAAATTGCAAATAATC
This sequence comes from Drosophila micromelanica, assembly GCA_004143825.1. Taxonomy (NCBI): domain Eukaryota; kingdom Metazoa; phylum Arthropoda; class Insecta; order Diptera; family Drosophilidae; genus Drosophila; species Drosophila micromelanica. Next base: position 5,745 of record SCDY01000142.1, read on the forward strand.
GGAAATTGTATTGCATAATTAAAATTTAAATTTTACATGAGAGTTTTTAAATATTGTGATAGTTGTTAAAATAAAAAATGTACTATTATTTATTTTAATTACTTAAAAAATCAATAAAAAAAAATTGTTAAAATTGTTAGATGCAAGATTTTATTTTCTTAGTATCATTAAATAATTCGCTTGACTGATTTCAATGAAACTTCTGAACTTTGACAGCTGCAGCAGACAAAAACCACCAGATTACACATTCCAGCAGGCTGTTACCAACATGCTGTTAAGTTGAGCGTTAAATGTGGCCGTGTTTGATTGTAATTCCTTCCATCACATAGTTTGCAGCTAACAGTTTCTGATGCTGCAGTTAAGTAGCTCAATTGCATGCCACACAAAATTTTTGGGGAAGTTGGGCGGGAGTCAGAAAATGTAACCCAAACTAATTATGTAGATGGAATATGTGGTCGTTGTAAACAGTTAAACTTCAGGAACAGATGGGGAGCCCCCAAAAAATACCAGAGATTCTTTGGCTGACTTGCAAAATTTTGTTTGTTGCAAAGATTTTTCGACTGAAGTTCGAGTTATGCGCACAATTTTTCATATGCCTTCCGCCTGCCCCTCAGGGCAAAAGTTTTCAAATATGCCACACATACAAACACACACACACACACGCACACACAGACTCAGGTGCGCATTCAATGCTCACCTGCTGTAAATTTGGGAACACTTAAAAGTGAGCTGTTGAGTTGTTAGTGGATTTCATCGCCGCCGGCTGCAGTTGTGTCTGTCTGTCTGGCTGTCTTGAGGATTGCCCCGTCGGCCTGGTCGTGGCCATATTAGCATCGATAAAAGTCGAAGACGTTTACAACAAAAGGGATATCCTGACAGGTGGCATCAGTGCCAGGAAGCAGCGCCGATAAAGACGTAGTTGAAAATGACGTCAACGTTTCCATCATTTTAGTTGCCATCGCACGTGTCCTCGCTGGCTGTTCCCTCCCCCCATTCCCAGCCCCGCTCCCATCCCCAGCCCCTTCACGCTTCCGCTTCCCCGCCCGCCCGCCGGAAGGCTGGCAGTCATATGTGTTGCCGGGGCTTGGCACGCTTCGCTAGATTATGAAAATATTGTCGGAAAATTAACGCATTAAATTTGTATATCGCGTATGGAGCTGTTTGTATCTTGTGTCTTGATATATACTTTTTATACGTGCCCCCAACTGCCGTGGCAACGTGTTTCCTCAGCGCAAGAATTAAGCTGTTTTATTTTTTATTTTCTTATTTTTTTTTATAAATTGCTACTCAACGTTTCTAATGAGGCCCATTTTTTGGGGGTTCTGAGAATATGATGGGTAATTGCCGCACTTAAGATTTGCATTATAAATTAATTAGTCGATTATTTTAATTTTTGGTTGAAAATAAATATATATGTATATGTGTGTATAAGGCTTTTATGTTTGCCTCTGCATATAAAATAAACAAATTTTTTGCTAATTATAAAGTACTTGACTGCATATAATTATTATTAAATTGCACAAGTCATGTTACACATGCATGTCCCAAATTTTAAATAAATTAAAAAAAAAAACACTTTCTATATAATTTATCTGTCACAATATAAATGTTTAGAAATATTATGTGCTTGGCATATATTAAAAAAAAATACACTTTTTTCTAATTTTTGTAAACTTTAGCCATAACAAAAATATTTAATTTGAAATTTTTATGTAAAATATATTTTTATACTAAATGCAAAGCGACTTGTCAACCTTTATTAATCTAAAATTATGTTTACAAGGCCAACAAAATAGATATACAGTTAAAAAAAAGTTGCAAATTAATTAACGTCCACTTTGTGGACTGCAATTACAGATACCACTTGACGGTTATTGTATAATTCATTTCTAATTTGTTTGTAGCTGCATTTCATTTTATTTATAATTGCTGCACAAATAAAAAATAATAGCTCTCGAATTAATTATGTATACGCCACGTATGGCACATGCTGTGTGCATTAAATTTTCAAATGATCGTGGCAAATGACATATGTATTCATACATTCACTTGTTTGTTATTATTTATGCCAATTTCATAATCAATTTGTTAAATTAAAAATCGACATGGAAATTATGTGCGTGGTTTCGCTTTCATTTAATTGACAGCCAAAAGAAATCACTTTTATTGCAACAGTTATATTCATTTTAACGGTAGCATTGAAGTCAATTATGTTTATTGTTTTAAGCATTATCTTGCCCATTAATAACTAAATCAATTTTCCCATTTTCCTGTGCAACATTTGAGAGAAATCCCATTTGCATTTGAACTCAAATAGCATCTAATAATGTTTATAATGCAAATAATAATTATTCAATAATATTATCAATTTAATTGTAGGCGGAATTTATTCAACACAAAAATATTTACTTTCAGAAATTTATTGCATTTTCGTTTAGTCATATATTTGTTTGATTTTGTGAATATGTTTCTCATTTAATTAGTTATTTATATATTTTGCCGCCCGTTTATTTGCTGTTGTTATTTCAAATATTTTCCAGCATTTTTAAGCTTAGGATTGCGAATATTTGTGAATTATTTAATTGCTGATCATAATCATATTATTTGTTTTTTACAATCCACTTTACATGCATATTTTATATCAGTTTGCATAACTTTTAATTATTGAAAAATATTAGAATTTTTGTTTAGTTTTTCTCCCACTCCAGTTAATATAATTAGCAGCCAATTACTTCATTTTATTTGTTAATATGTGTACAAATAGGTATATAAATACATTTATATTTATTATGAAATAAGATAAGAATATTTATAATTGGAATCCAATCAAAAGTCTGTCAAGCAAATAAAACGCTGATATTACCTTCATTATTTTTCCTAAAATAAATTTTTTTTGTGTTGTGAATGTCAACTAAATAAATTATTAATTAGCAAGCTAATTATTTTTGCCCCTTTTAATTGATTTCTTGTGAAGTGTTTTTAAGTGTTTTTTTGCTGACATGTTTGTAAAATATATATATATATATATATATATATATATATATATATATATATATATATCTGAACTGACATACATAAACCTTGAACAAATATTTCGAATCAATTAGTTTTTGGATAAAGAAAAAAATACCCAACTTTGCTTTGCTTAATTAAAAACTAATTAAACATATATATTTTTTGTATGTTATGAAATGCACTGTACACGCTGCGTAGGCATAATATTATGCGTATACTTAATATGTTTATGCGCTTATGCTGATATTATGGGCTTATGCGATTGTCAACTGCAGACGAGAACAACAACAACAACATTAGAAGCTGCTGCTGACAGTGCCACAAAGCGTGGCAACTGCTCCTAATGCGCAGCAGTTGACGTCACAGTGACGCCGTCGGTGACGCAGACGCAGGCGCAGACCTCAGCGCTGGCGTTGACGTTGGCGTTGGCGTTGACGTCGCTACGCGGCTTTGGCAATTAGAAGCCGGCAAATGTCCATCACCGCGTTGGCCAGGCCAAATTGACAAATGATGCATGTAAATGCCAATGGCCAGCGATATTGATGCATGAGCTGCAGCAGCAGCAACAGCAGCTACTGATGCTGATGCTGCATTGACGTTGATACGTTTAATGAAGTGATGTTGACGGGCCCCACACACAAAAGGGCGCAATCTGAAGCCCGAGTTCAGGCTCTTGCTGAATCATTCAACGTTTGACTTAAGTCGCTTTCATGACCTACAACAATGCAAATGCTGCCGCCCGCAGGCGCTTGTCACATCAGCGGGCTGGCAGGCAGACAGACGGACGGACAAACGGACGGGTTCGCAACTGAGCCAAAGCCTTAGCAATCCTTTGCTAATGCCAATAAGCCGGAGCTATATGCTGGCTGCGCGACAGGAAACCAACTACAAATGCCACCCACACAGATTCGCTGTCACCAAGCACAAACACACACAAACACACACAAAACACACACACACACACCCGTGCATAGAGCTAACGAAATTGACCGCAACATTATTTGTATAAATGTTGCATGCAAAAGCAGAGAAATGGGGCCCATACCTGCACATCGATGGGTGGGGAAGCTTACTGCATGGTCTATGTGCGTGCCACGACGCTTGACAGAGTTAACATTTTAATTGCCATGAAATATTCAGTGGTGCGGTGCGGTAACTAAACATGAAAATAGTTTTTGCATGCACCCCAAAAATATATTCGCACATGCTACTAGCTGGGCACACTGTGTGTGCGACGTGGGTGGTTTGAGAAGTACTGGTAAAAAGTAAGAAAATTATAATGTAAAAAAAAATACAAAATAAATAAATTCAACATTTATAAACATAATTATTATGTAAGAATTTAATTAATTTTGCCAAAAAAAAGCAAACAATGCTTATTATTTATGAGAAAGATTTGAACGATGTTTTCAAAAAAATTATTTAAATATGTTGCAAGTGAAAATAAAAACTAAATAACGTAAAAATGTAAATCATTATATTAAAAAAGACATATTTTCAAACAAACATTGCTTATTATTCATGAACAAAAATTAAACGATGCTTTTCTTTGTATTTTATATAAATATTTTATATTAACAAAACAATATTAAAATATTAGTTTCTTTAATATAATAATGATAACATTTTTTTTAAAGTTTTTTTCAATTGTGAGCAAGGTTTGTGACCACCCTCGCGGTTTGTCTTTTACTATTTTGTGTAACCGGCCATTTACTATTAACTTTGGGACAATAGTCTATAAACTTGGACGAAACAGGACTTGCAATTCGAGTGGAACGGGCAGCTCTTTAAACTGTTTAAAAGTTAAGGCACGCCCACAGATTCTAGATTGTCCCAACCTCGCGAGCACCCCCCGCCCCCTAGTTGGTGGTTTCCGTGGATTTCTAGGCATGCCTTTTACGTTTATGGCTGCGTCTGCTTTGTTTGTCAGGCGATTAAGCTGTAATTATGCGTTGCTACGTGTCCGTTTCCAAACTTCAAGTCCAAATCCTAGTCCGAGACGGTGTCCTGGAACGCTGCTAATATTTTTTTTTTTGTGGGCTCCCCAAGGATCTAATGGTGATTATGGTTAGCAGCGTCTAATGAGTTGACATTAATATGTAGGCGTGGCGTGCGGCATGAAAATTAACTTAAAGGCTTTGGGACAAATATAGGTTCATATCTGGGCGGATGTTACAATTGTAATTAAAGAAGCAAGGACTTTTTTTGATGCTGGCTTCTCTTAGGGTTAAACAAGGCTGGATTTCCAAGTGACGGTAAGGCAACGAAAGAGTTGCAAAAGAAATAAAAAAGGTGAAAGCTTATAAGACGAAAAATCCTACAAAGCTGGAAGCAAATTGACATCATGAAGTCATCGATTTAACAGCATTGACAGAAGCTTGACATAGCTGCAGTTGTAAAAAATACACGGAAAAGGAAACGAGAGTCCTGCAAGTGTAAAAGGATATTAGAATCTTGACGCAAGAAATGCAAAGAAGGCGGCGATAATTAAAATGAAAGAGTTATATTTTTTTATCGCTCACAAGCTGCATAGAAGGAAGACAAATTAAAGTGCTTTCCTTCAAGAGTGAAACGTAATTAGCCACACTTTAAAGCTTTAAAGCTCATTAAAGCTTTATATGTGTAGATTATTTACTTTTTAATATTTGGTGTTTCTTCTAGCTACAAATAAAGCTATTCGTCTTAAAGATAAATGCTGTGATTAATTGAAAAGCTTTAAAGCTCATTAAAGCTTTATATGTATTTAGTTTATAATATTTTGTGTTTCTTCCATCTACAAATTAAGCTTTTAATTTTTGATATAACAGTTCAGAGAAGCTTTAAATAAATCGAAATGTTTTTAATCAATTCATTTAACTGTTATTTTTGCTTATACAACTATCACTTTAGCTGAGTCTCAATGCTTAAACTTAAATGAAACTCAACTGCAATGTGGTCGAATAATTTGAATTGGCACATTTCAATACATTTGAAGCCATAAATTGCCAAAGGCAACTGCAATTAAAGTGTTCCCACCTTCAAAGTGCATTAAACTAACTGGAGCAGGAATTTGTGCCAATGAGCCCGGGAGTCATGAAAATAGAACTAGAAGTGGTAGAGAAAATGGATGTGGAAGTGGAAGTGTCTGCGTTTACGGCTTCGACTTAGAACAATGCCCCAAGTGCAGGTCCAAAGATGTACGGCCAACAGACAGGGCCCAAACAATGGCCAAATATGTTGCCAGCTTATCAATGTACTTCATACAAAAAAAAAAAAAATATATGTGTATATATATAACTTATGTTGCGATTGCTTGACTAGCAAATACTCTGTAGGTAGAAAAACAATTAAAATAATCGTAAAGTATTATTTAATATTTATTAACCAAATTTTATTTATAAGTGTCTTTGTCTAAAATTAAGAGGTTTGTCAAGAAAGTTTATTATTTACATATAGAAAGTATTTTGAAGTTTTTATTTAGTCTTTGCCCTATTCGAATAGGGTAGGTGCATACAGGGTATCACAAACATATGTCAAATTCTATATGTGTGTGTGAATGTGTGTTGTGTATGTGTGGTCACAAGGATGCCTTTGTCAAGGCTCCTGCTGTGCGCCACTTTTTGCCACACAATTATTGAGACAACAGCAAAGGGGCAACAAAACTGTGAAAATAAAAAAATAAAAAAAATATTTGGGTCTATTGTTCTACACAATATTTGATGTGTGTGTGTGGTTGCCATAGCATAGATAGATATACAGATAGGTATGGATATATGCTTATGGCATGGACATGTCAATTCGGGCTAAAACTGCCTTTTATCCTGGAATTAGTTGTTGTGCGCGTATCTTTAGCTTAAAATTGTAACTCATCATCATAAATATCTATAATTGTCAGACGTTACACAATCAGACAATGAAAGTCACACACACACACACACACATACACACCAACACACATGTGTGTGTTTTGCATAGCTTTTTCAATCGAGTCATTTCAATTTCAGTTGGTCATGACAGCCGCAGGAAATTTTGCCATGCCCGGAAAATCGATTATGCAAAATGAAAGAAAATCAAACCTAATGCACACAGACAGAGACACACCACCCACCAACCCACCTAATCTGTGAGATTGGGCCAAAAGTTTGACAGCTCCAATAATAGCTAGTCTCATGTGCTCAGTGTCAATCTCTTCATTCTATCCATCAATAAATTGTTCGACAATTTTAGCTAATCAACTGTGTGGAAAGATGGGAAAAAATGCAAGCAAAGTCAATTAAAGGATTTCCAAAACCATTACAAACTGTGTGAGTAGGTGCGTGTGTGTGTGTGTGTGTGTAAATATGTGTTAATGCTTGCCTAGGGGAATTGTGCCTTTCTAAGCTGGTAATATGGTGCTGAGCTGAAGTAAGCCGCAAAAATGTCTAAACTAAAATAAAGAACTATCTGAAAGAAGAAAAATAAAAAAGTTCGATTTAAGCATTTGATGCTCTATAAAAACAGTTTTAAAGCATGCAAAACAAATATTTTAAGAAAATTATAGAAAATGTAAAAAATGTCATGTATATAAAGATTTATTTAATACTATTATTATTATTTTTTTTTATATTTTATTATTATTATTATTATTTATTTCTGATTATATATAATTTCATATTTGCTTTAAAAATGTATTAAAAAACCTGGTTTTGAGAAAAGTTTTAGTTTTAAGATTTTATAGCAGATTTGCACATTTTTATAGCAATGTTTTTTTAAATTACTTATAAAATAATACATCAGTAAGAATCGTCGTTTAAATCAGCTGAAAGTCATGTGTTTATAGTTTAACAAGAGCATAAATATTCTACAAATGGAGGACTTTTAACCACGTACCATGGAGATAAACTCCATTTGGATGCAGCATAAAAAGTGTAGCACACTTTGTGGTACGTTTTAGACGAAGGCAGACGCAGTCAGTCAGGAAAGTAAAGTGCAAGTTTTATAGCAACGAGCAGAACATGCAACAACAATGTTTAGAGGGGGTTGGGGTAATTTACCCATCCTTGCCAGCCTCCTTCGGTGCACCCATTGTTGACCAGATGAATGACTGAGTGTCCGGCAGTAGTTGACTACTTCCATGCTTGACTAAATGACTGTCTCTCCAGTGGCTTTGAATTTGCATTCATGTGTGTGTTTGTTTGTGTGTGTGTGTATGTGTGCGGCAAGAGATAGCTGGACTTTTGTTGTTGCAACAAATGTTGGCTGTTGCTCAAGTTGTCAATTGATTTGCTTCGGTGGCTTCCATTTTCATTTGTTACGCAGCTCAATGGTTAAGTGGGAAAATTCCATTCGCCCATTTTCCATTTCCCCTTCAAGCTACCAGAGCACACACATTTCTGCTTGTCTACTTTTTTGGACATGTTTTTGATTGATGGGCGGGTGCAATATATATCTATATATATCCTAACGATGCGTGAAGGCTGTTGATAACCTTTAATTGGCCTGTTTGTATTGCCGTTGACTGCGCTTTGGTAACAGCCACGAGTTGGCCGTTGTCCTGACACCCCGCCCACCCCCTCCTCACGCTGTTGTTTAACTGTGAAAACAACAACAATTACAGTCACAGTCAGAGTAACAGTAACAACAATAAAATAAACAACGCCTAACTAACTTACTGACACCTGGACATGTGACATGCGTACATAACTTCCATTTGAATAGACTAAATGGTAAAATAATTCCCAAAAAACAGATATCAAAAAATAGTTGTCAATTAAAGCAAAAGCTTTGGCAGCTTTGCTGACCCACGTGTCCAAAGATTTAATGAATAATGTGGTCCGGACAAACCAAGTTCAAGTTTTTTCAATCGATGATAGATGGTGTCAGTTTCCAAAGGACTTGTGTGGCAAGGAAATATTTTTGGTTTCGAGATTTATATGTCAAAGTGAAGCTTAGCAAACACTTCCCTGATTGAAATTGGTTTTTGTTTTACACTAAACTCAATTGAAATACTTAATAAGTTAAATCAATAATATTTATGCTACTTTTAATTTATTTAAATAATTATTTATCATAATCATTTTCATTGATTTTCAATTTCTTTATTTAAATTTAGTTCAATATATTTTGTATTCCACATTTATTGAAGATTTTTTTAAACAATATTTAAGAAATTAATTTATAAATGCTTTTTACTTTTTACTTATCCTTTGTTGAGCTTTTAACTTAATTTCCAGCTCATATAACCACAGCTTCCTCAGAATTTCTTAGTGCGCTTTTTGTTCATTTTTAAGCTTCTTTCATTTTCAGCTGGGCAATTATTCATTTATTCCTCGCTGCCCGACACTTATTATGTTAAGCCCTTAACTGTGGCCACTTTAAGAAACTTTTCTTCGCTTTTCCCGCATTTTCCGGCACACGAATGGGCGTCGGCCCGGACATCGTTTACAGCATTTGCCATATTTTGGGGTTTTGTTCTTTATCGAATGGCCACTTCTGTGGTGCGTTGCATTATCACGTACCATTTTGATGTGCTATTAAGTGCAATATAAGCTTATACGGCCCTAAACTAAGCCATAAACTCCCACGCACACACACACACACACACATGATGTGCAGGCACTTTGCTGCGTGCACCCCATAAACAGACTAACGGTCCACACAACAAAGCAGTTTTTAATACCAAAAAGTGGCCGACACGAAGTGCCAGTGCTTAAAACAACGTGTCCCCGTTTATAACGATCCCGAAGTCCTCTATCCTAAAAAAAGCAACTGCAGCAGATGTATTCAAATTCAAGCAATATACCCTGTTAATTATAAAGACAAAGCATTTACTTTCGATTAATATTTTATTTAATATTTTTTTACAATTAGACTTTTTGACTGTTTTTTTGTAATATAAAAGTCAACTTTAACAAAATAATTTCTTTAATATATTACCAAAATAACAGGGTATCATTTATTCTGTCATTTATAGTCGTTTTTACGCATTTCTTTTTTATAAGCAAACTTGCATACTAAATTTCAATTTGATGCAACAACAATAAAGAAATTTACATTTTACTGCATGTGTTTGCACAACAACACCCCACACACACCCCACACACCCACCCCCCTTGCAGAGCATGTCTTTATCCCCAACAACAACAACACCCCGGACCAACTAAACATTTGCTCTTTTCTGTGGGTGGGGAATTTGTGCTACATTTGGCAAATATTTTCATCGTTGCGACCGGCGAACATTTCCCAGTAACATGGCCATTGTGGAAATTGTTCTAACCAAAACCGGAAACAGAAGCTTTTGCTTTTGCTTTTTGGGCCATTGTTTAGAGACCGTCGAGCAAATCTGTTTGCAAATTTTCGTAGGCCTTGGCTTTGCCACTGGCTTTGACTGTGGCCATTTTTGAAGCCGGCGACATTTTTGATTTGTTGCCATTTGCTGTAGTTTATTTGCTTTTAATTTGATGGCCAGACATGGGCTTAAATTGAAATCGTTTGATTTCCATTTGCATAATAAATTAAAATGCCCACACAACGAGTTTTACTTAAATTTAGTCAGCATATTTTGTTGCACTGCATCAAATGTTGAATAACAATTGAAAATAAATGCAACTGTGCATGTTAGAATGTTAACACACACACACACACACACACACACACACACACACACACATAGCGTGTCAAGGCATGCAAAACACAAATGCAATTAATATAAATATTGATGCGTGAAAATCCCGTAAATTGTAGATTTATAATTAATTATACACAAATATGCTTGAGAGTATATCAAAATAAATACACCAGAGATTTAAAACAAAAGTGAATTATGTAAATAACAATTGTAAATAAAGTGCAGAAAAGAAAACCAAATTATATGTGGATATGTCAAAGCAATAAACATTAATCTATAAACTTTAAACAAGAGGTATCTTGGGGATGTCGAAAATTATATTTATATAAATTATTCATACACATAAAAAAAAAAGAACTCATAATTTCACAGATTATTTCTATAAGATACAATGCTGATATTTTTATTTTATTTATTAAGAGTATGCCATAACGCACACAAGTTCTAATTTAGAAAATATTGAAAAAAGCTAATACAAAAACTAATTTTATGGTCACTTTTCCAAATGGCAGAATTACGAATCCAACAAGTCTTTATAAATAATATTTATTCTTCTTATTTATTAAGATACAAAATAAGATAGATAGAAAAAAGTAATATTAGTTTGTTTTTCTTATATAACTTGAAAACATTGTTCAGAAACTCTGTGTTCAGTTTATTGTACGATCCCTGGATGAAATTTAACAGTTAATAGGTTAGAGCATATGTGACTAACAGTACACAGAAACACCTTTCAATTCATTGGCAAGTTTATGGAACAGTCTGTAGCGAAAGTTGGTAGCCATCTAAATTTACGCACTCAGAGAAGTAAGTAAAAAATATGTGAGTGTCGCAACGAATCAAATAAACTGACTAAACTAACGATAGCTGGAAAACAAAGCCAGAAGAGAGGAACGTACAGAGAAAGAGAGTGAGAGAGAGATAGAGAGAGAGAGAGAGACATTTGGCATGTGTGCGTTCGCTTTACTTAATATATATAACTTGGCATTAGACGGGCGCGAGCAACTGAACTTGAGAAGTCAAAAACTCCGAAAGAGGACTTACGACTTAAGCAGAGCCAACAACAGGAGCTGCAGCTAGTCCAGAAGCTGGAGATGGAACAGTTGCTGAAGCCAGGCCACGAGGATGCCAACTTGTTTTCGAGCGCAAACTTTGCTGCTGCTATTCCCTGTTGCTCCGGTTGTTTTAATACCCTGCACGCGTTGCATATAGGTAGTGCAGGGCTAAATTGTTTAAGAATTTTAATAGCTGAACTCAATTTGGAGTATATAACAAAAAAATTAATTCATATTTTTTCTAAAGTATTATCGATAGTTACTATATTTATAAATATAAATGTACGGTCTTTTGAGCCTATCTCTCTTGTAAAGATAGTATATATTAAATGCAATAAATGCTCTTCAAAATAAGCATACTAATAAACATTACTTTATTAAGGGACTTTCCATTTTTTTTTAATTTATAGTTATTTAATTTTTTTTTACATGATTCGTACGAAAATTAAACAAGTTACAGGGTATATCGCAGTCGAGCAATCTTAGCTTAAACACTCTCACTTGTTCTTATTGTAGCTTTGATAAACTTTAACTAGCGTCGACACACACACACACACACACACACACACACACACACACGCACACACACACGAACACACACACGCAGGCAAAATGTAACGGCATGTGGAAAAGTTGCTCGTTGCTCGTTGCTCGGCTTGTTGCCAGTTGTTTGTCTATTTACTTGGCAGCCGTTAGGTTTCATTTCCGTTTCATTTCATTTCTATTCGTTTCGCTTCGTTTTATTACATTGGTCAGTTTTCATTTAGTTTGTTGCTTCTCTATCCTCTGCTTTTTAGCTGCTGCACTACAGTTAATTGAATGTTTAACCTTTCGATGCAACTTTTATCAATGCTTTCATTCCACTCCCATTCCCCACCCCCTGCTTAAAACGAATCCAACATCGTTTCTGGCTTATTCTAATTGCCGTTGACTTCTTCTTTGGGCCTCATTATTTAGGCACACGCGCGCCTCTCACCCACGAATAAGGTCATCGGTGAGTACAGCACAGTTATAAGCATCAATGTGAGTGTGACCCTGAGTGCCGTGATATGTACCCGAGTACCCGAGACTTATGAGTGTATGTGTCTGGGCTTGTTTTCTTTGACAGTCATTGCAGAGGCGGCATCGTTAAGCGTCAACAGTTTTCAGTTTGGCTTTGACTCTAACTAGCATCGTCTTGTGTCGGCCTCTCTGTGTGGTAGGCGTGGCAAACGCCCACAAACTACGTTGGCTACAACTTGACATTTGTGTGTACATTTTTAAATCAAAGTTTTATTTATATCATAAAGAGGAAAAAGCTAAAAAAAAATAAAATTTTGCGTAATGTAATATATAATAATAGAAATAAAACGTTTTCTTAAAAAACAACATGAAAAGATAATTTAGAAATTAATGAACAGTACAAACGTTTATAAAAAGTACAACAATTTAAAATTATGAATTAAATTAATTTTCCTATTTTTCGTATTACAGGTTCTACACTTAATAAAAAATAAAATAAAATATGTGAGTATGAAAAAGTTTACAAATTGTTTAAAATTGTTAAAATGCAAGTAAGACAACATTTTTGCTTGTAACTTTTATTTTATTTTAAATACTTGCCAATAACTTAACGTTAAAATCCCTGAAGAATAGGTTAGTATGGCACTTGCTACTTGACATCAATTGTGCCTGAAACGAACCCGAAACACAATCATCAATTTAAAGCGATTCGAACCCATTTCCATTTAAAGCCCGGCCAAAGTCAACTTCATCAATGAAGAATTCTTTGTATTTTGGGCACGACGTCCACGCCTCGAGCTAAGAATTTGTTGTGGAATATATTTCTGCAAATGCTTTTGACATTTTCTACACCTTTTTATACCCTTGCAGCGGGCTACATAATTTTACTGTCAAATGTGTGTGAACACGTCTCCGATTATATATATTATATATATGTTATATATATGTTTATAAAAAAGAAACAGTTATGTCTGTCTGTTTTTAACCTTGTTTGCCAGATGAAGTTTTTTATGGATAAGAAGTAAAGTTTTCAATATTATCTATATTCTATATTTACGTAAGGGTATTGAAGCTGCGGCATCTTGAAGATAATTGCTATTGTTATTTTTGCTGTTGTTGTTGGACTTTGTGTAATTGAACACCTTCGTGTTGAGCGCCAACTCAAATTGACAAATTTAACTGAGGTGCTGCGTTCAAGTGGGCGTTTGCTTGGCTAGGGAGTGGAAAATGTTCGATATGGCGACAGACCGACAGACGGATGGGTAGAGTGGGATAGAGAGCACTAATTATACAATTGCTTGGCAGCAGACGACTTCCCTCAATCATCGTGTGAATTAATTAATGCAACAGCCTTGGAAATTCTGCATACTAAAGAGCTTGGCACAAGGTGCGTTCATTAACTGCGCAGGCCCCTCCCACCGCCCCTCCCACTTGGGATTTCAAGCATATTTTGTGTGTAGCCGGCAAGTGTCGGAGTTTATAATAATATTCCAGAGCGGTGCCAGCTTTGTGATTTGTCATATCAAATACGCAAATACCCCAAGGAGGCTCTGGCTACTGGCGCAAAACTTTAAATGCTGCGCACTAATTGCCTTGACCTTTGACATGCCAAACTTTCAGCACAACTTTAATGCAACGCAATCTGTTTGCATTTAGTTGCCAAAAAAAAAAAAACTTTGACTATTATACAAATATCATGCATATGGTATAAAATACAAAATATATACAAATATTTGCACACAACTTTGCTTGCTCAGAAAATGGGTGTTTTTCAGATTCAGTTATGGAGCTCTTAATTTTGATTTTTCATAATAATATTTTTGTATTTAAAATTGTTGCAAACATTACAATTTAAAAAAATTACGAAATATTTTACTTTAAAATTAAATGGATTTTGTTTCTGCTTTATGAGTGAATTTTGGAGTTATTAATTTGTAAAATATTTGTATTCCCAAATTTAGCAAAAAAGAAATTTACATTAAAAATAAAAAATAATGTAGGCAATATTTTACTTTAAAATTTAAATAGCTTTCCTTTGTGCTTTAAGAGTGAATTTTTACACATGGCTTGCGACGAATTTGTATGCGTAATTTTAAATAAGTTCTTCTGCTTTTACTGAATATATTAAAAGTTACATAAAGCTGCATGAAGTACATAACATTCCCTAGAGTTTATTTCCCTGCTTCCTTCTGGTTTTTTTAGTATGCAGCTGGAGTGCTTTGGACATCAACCACAGAGCTGACGATTACGTCTCCGCCATAACAATAACAGTGACTAACAATACTGCCGACTGGCCACACTTGTTGCCCCATTGCCCCAAACGAGAGAGAGAGAAAGAGAGAGCGAGAGAGGGAGCGAGTGAGCAGGTCGGCGCAATGTTGCCAAGCGCTTAAATGTGTGATTATGTTGTTCACGTGAGCTAACCGCCTGTCACTCCCCACTCTGCCCTTCCCTTCCCTTCGACCTATAATTTTCAATGAGTTTCTGTTTGTTTTTATATGCTTTGCTTTTTTTTTTTGCCTGCACCACCCAACGATTTTCCCATATTAAATCATAAAAATAAAACACAGACGATACACAGACTTTTAGGCTCTATTGTTGCTGTTGTTGTTGGGTTTGTCTCGCACTTCTTGGTTAAGGAAAACAAAAAATACACACAAAGCAAATTTAAAAGTAGTTTTTGCTGGCCAAGATGTGTTGTATGATATTTGTTTCTTTATTTTTCCTATTTTTTCTTTTTTTGGATAAGTTGCAGGTTTTATGCCTCGCTGCAAATTGCGCTGATGGTGCAAGCCATGTGGATAATTTTTTTTTACGGTTCTTTTATAACTGCCACCAGCTGTGTGTTAAGTTGTTGTTGATTTTGTTGCAATGCAAACAACAACAATGCGTACAGGTTTTTGGTGTCTGTGGGGCGTCTGCAAAATTTTCATTTACTTATTTTGCAATTTCAGTTAAGTTATGGATTTCAAAACACTCCAAATTTATCACCTGATAGACTCAAAAAGTATCGTAATATTTTTACCTTAATTGGTTTTCA
Organism: Drosophila micromelanica; assembly: GCA_004143825.1. Lineage (NCBI taxonomy): Eukaryota > Metazoa > Arthropoda > Insecta > Diptera > Drosophilidae > Drosophila > Drosophila micromelanica. Next base: position 21,442 of record SCDY01000142.1, read on the forward strand.
AATTGCTGACTTTAATATAAATATGAAAAATTTTCATAAAATCTGACGACTGCAAATATTAAATAAAAAAAACTATAAAACATACACATTTAAGTTCAGATAAAGTTTTGTGAGTCAGTTACACTTAACAAACCAATAAATAATAATAATATACTGGAGAGATAAAAAAAGTTGGGTTAATGTGCCAAAAGAATATACCAAGATTTTCATGAATTATTAAACTGGTAGATAGACTAAAGCACGAAAGATAATCCGATTCATATAAATTTAAGCTTTATTGAGCACGTAATCAACTAAGATAATAAACAACAATGCTTGGCAAGCATTTAAAGGACGACAAAAGGCCCGAATTGTTGACCTCGTTGTGTGCCCGAATTAAGCCCCGAAAACTAATCAAAGCCGGCGGCTGTTTTTGAGGGTAGCATCAGCTCAAAATGGTCGCAATTGGGGCGTTTTGGGTAACGCCCACGTGAAACTGGAATTGGGGCACGTCGCGACGTATTCGATGAGCGAGCCGGCAGCAGCCGAAAGTCTCATCAATCAAAATCTTAGTGTGATAATTTTGTAGCATGCCACGAGAAATCACAAACATTTCTTTCAACTAAACTGTGCGCTATGCCACTTGCCGCTTGCCGCACGCTGCTAACCCACATTTCAGTTTACACTTGGCCAACAACAGCGACTAGGGACGCTGTCATGCTTTGCTTTCGGCCAACTTTGTTGTGTCTAAATGAATTTGTTGCTGGCCAAAACGATGACGTTGGCCATGATGAGCCACAGCGTTGATAATGACGTAACGGACAGATGTCCGCGGGCGTGGCAGGCAGTCAGGCGGGGGGCGGGAGGGGAGGGGGTTTGCGGCTTATCCTTTGCGAGACGCGTCGCGTAATTTTGAAAGGGCCTCGGGCCTCGACCAGCGACAAATCGAAACTTCCGCATTTTGTCTGAGACCGAGGCTTAATTTAAAAGTTAAGCGTTATAAACACGTACATTTAACACGGTCCCCGTTCTCGTTCCCGTTCCCGTTCCCGTTCTCCACCCACCCGCTTTTGTCTGTGCCCCAAAGAGATATCTGGAAACGAAAGCTAATGTTGCGCGATTTCCAAACACAAATTGCTGTCATTAAAATCATTTGAATAAGCATTAAAGGCATGTAAAAAACGGAGGAGGAAAATCCAGTGGAGGAGTCCAGCGAACGCAAAGAAACGGAATAAAATGAAATGTTTCGTCCATTCAATTAGATTGAGTCTGAGCTGTTTTCAAACAGCATTATTCGCTCGGCCAACTTTACGTTACTGTCACTCAACAATAGATTACAGTTTGCCCAGATGACAGATAAAAGATACTCAAGTACTTACAAATACTATTGGCATGCTAAATAGGAAGAGTTTTTTATAAGTCGGAAATAAATTATTTTTTTGTGTACAAAAAAGTTTTAGCTTTGATCATAAATATTTATAAAATTATTAAAAATTTTAAAAATTAAATGTTAAATAATTTTGCTTCTGTGATTAAATAAAATTACAAGAATTCCCAGAAGATGCTTACAATATTTAATCTGCATAACTACCGCTTTCACAAACCCAACAATAAATGTAAACTCTGATTAGGCATTACTTCAAACCTAATTAAAATTGTTATCCTGTAAACAGGAGTCTGTGTGAGATTTTTGAAATTTTATAAAAATTCTATTTGCCGCAATCCACGCACGTCTGCACATGGGATTGCGAACGGTAATCCTAATGCTGAGTATAAAATTGGAAAATGCCATCCGCAAACTTGACATCGAGTTTGTGTTTGACAAGAAAACTGATTTGTCATCGCCGTAATGAGCTTGAGGCTTTGCTCACCTCTCTATGAGAAAGCAAAAGTAAAGCATAAAATGCAATAAGCAATGCCATTAAGTAAAAGTGTAAGAGAAAGCACACACACAGAGAGAGAGAGAGAGAGAGAGAGATGAGGAGCGGGGAGGTGAAACCGAAGCTAGATGATAAGATACGCCAGAGAGCAGACCCAAAGCAATGCAGTTTTCTCATTACGAAACAAAGCCACACATGAAGTTCTGACGGTGAGTTGGCAACTAAAATATCTAAGTGGAATGTGTTTGCTGTAATCTGAAATGTAACTGGGGGTCCGGCTGAGATATGAGCGAGTGTTATGATTACTTTGTGGGGGAATCCAAACGCAATGGTATCAAAATGCTTTTTAAGTGTCTGCTTTCCGATTACCTGTGTGTGTGTGTGATTTTGTGCGTATTGTTTATGTTGGAGTGCAACTTTAATGTGGAATGTAACAGCTTGTTTTCAATCCATCATTGGAAAATAATATTATTGCATGTTCCCTGACAAAATATTTTATTTTAATTTATATTTATTTAAACGCAATGCAGAAAAAAGCTATACTAGCGCTAATATGATCCAATAGCTTTTAGTAGAGATTTTATTAGAATAAGTATTGTATAAGTATTCAGGAGAACGTTATTTAATAATCTAACAGGCAGCTTTAAAAACTGTAATACACTGTTTGAAAGCTTTAACTATTTAACGCTTTTTAATAGCTTTAAAACACTTTAAATCAAACCTTCAAACAATCAAAACTTTAACTTAACATACAGATTTCGTGTACTTTGAAAGCTGTTTCATAAACTCGTTTCATTATTCGAATCAGACATAGACAAATAATAAATCTTTTAAATATATTCAATTAAGCTTTAATAAGCTTCGTAAGCTAACAAATTTGCTTGCTTTATGCACAGAGATTTCTATATTGTAAAAATTAAAAAAATAAACCAATCTTTAACAAATATTCCCAAGAAACAAATTACAAAACATCTTTAAATGTGCTTACACGTGCTAGATTATTTAACATTTATTTAAATTGATTTCAATTTGTTTGTATTTGGTTCATTATTTTTTTTGCTATCAAATATTTATTTATTGGAATTTGGTATAGAAATAGGATTTTGTGATGCTATTAAAATGGTTTTGATTTTGCCTCTGGTGATTGGACTGGCTTCTTGTCTAACTTGTTTCTCGATGAATGTGTACAAACTGAAGTGGGTTTGTTTCAGATATAAACAAACAAGCGCTCACACACACACAGATACATATACACACCCTAAAGCCCACACATGCAGAGCCATCCACACCGCAAGGTCAACAGTTCGCAGTGCATTTAAGTGTGTAGTGTATGTTTTGTGGGTACCTAACTAACTGTGAGGCAGCGTTCAGTTTGCTGTTTGGCTCTAATAAATTCAGCTCATGATTCACAGCCAGAGGAAACGTTGCACACATGAGTGCAACATTGCTGCAATTACAAGTGCTCTCCACTTTTGAGCGTATCTCATGCGCTCCCATAATGATAAAGTCAAGCGCAGAATTAATTTTAAAGTACAGCTCGTGCGGCAGACATATTAAAATTAAATCAAAAAATTCGCTCAAAAATTTAAGTTTTTAGCTTCCTTAATACATGGGCTTCTTTGTTTGGGCCAAAAAAAGAATAATTCTTCTTGTTTTTGCATTCAGAACTGCAGCATTGAAACGAGTTGTTAAATGGGTCAAGCGTATGATTAGCGGCTTCCTGGTCATGTTCTCCACTCTGGCCGTCTACGTTTTAAATGTCCACAACAACAGTTACGCGCGTAACATAGGCTCTTCCATTCACAGTCGTCCAGCGATGTCACAAATTGGATTATGGTGGGCAATACTCCCGACCAGGGTAGAAGAATCAGATAAGTTTTAACATTACATAAAAAACTTTAACAAAAAAATTGATTTCAATAAATGTGGTTTGGCTTACAATGGACTGACAAGGCTTACGTCTTATTTATAGTAATTTTGTCCTTTGTATTCTTTAAAAATATTTTATTATTATTTTTTATGATATTAAGATAGCATTGAATTGAACAGGAACAGCAGGCAGTAAAAATAATTAAACGGATCAAATTCGACTTAAAACCAAAGCATGTCCAAAATGAGGAAAATAAAAGTGGTAACAAAATTTTAAATCTAAGCCTATTTTGAGCCCGCCCAGCCCTGGTTAGGCCTACACAGCAGCAGATGTGCGCTGGCCGGTCTTGTTTGCTTAGCTGCATATTTTGGGCCGGCAACTGTCATCGGCATCTGTTACTGTAAATTGCTGCACATGCAACATGCGACACGTTGGGCACGTCGCTCATACGCCACGTTGCCCGGCCCGACAACCCGTTCTTGTTTGCGTCGGCGGCAACGTGTTGCATGCAAATGAATTTCATGTTATCTAGCTTCTGTTGTTCTTCCTATTTTTGCTGTTTTTGCTGGCGGCGTTGTTGTTATTTGGTTTGCTCCCGTCGTAATTTATAACGTAGGCGCTTCAATAGTTCGGCATTCGACGTAAATTCGCAATGTTCATTAATGTCATTAAATCAGCCTCTAACTAATCTCATCTGAATTCATGGAATTCTAAACGCAATTTCTGCACTATTTTGATGACTATTTAAAAATTTGATTGATATATTTCGGGCTGTATTTTCGTTATATTGAAAATTAAAAACAAAAATAATTTTTGAGTGATTGGAAAAAATATTTGTACAAACAAAAACTTGAAATTTAATATAATGTATAGTACATTTCAAGTGCAATAAAGTACATAATTTGTTGTTATTTAAAAGCCAACTGAGTGCAAGTAAAATATGTTCATATTCAAAATGTTTGCACACCGCTTTCACTTTAAATTTCATTAAAAATGTAAATGAGCAAAACTGAGAATTCACAATTCGCACAAACCCACGGCTTACACACACACTTAAACACAACGATATGCCAAAGCGATTCAAAAAATGTTTGAGTAAAGAGCATAAAAAACATACCCCATGCACTTTATGTCTCTGTACACAACTCCCCCGCCCGCCACCCACACCCCTTCTGCACACACAAGAGCTCCTATACGACCATCAAAATGCGCTGCCGAGCGCGCACAGCTTCAATTACACGGCGGCCAGTCATAAAAATAAAGAGCAAATAAATACACTTAAAACGGAAAAAGAGTCGGTTAGTTGGCGGTCCTTTCAACAGCGTCTGTGCCACAATATTGGTCAGCATGCAGTGCACAGTGGACCCAACACACAGTTATATGAGAATATTCACTATCAAGCATTGTGACTGTAAAGTGAACATCAAGAATGGGGGAAGACTTCGAGTACGTCCTATAAATTATAATATGTATACATTCTACTAATAAACATATTTTATAATTAATGAACATTTTGTATACAAAAATAAAATTCTTTTAAAATTCTTATGATTTTATAATACATATGTTCACTTAATTTTTTACGAAAAGCATTTGTAAATGTTTTACACTTGTGAACAGGCAAAATATTTCTTTAAAATATATATTTTTTAATATAAGCATAATTATGAGAACATATTTATATTGTGTGCACTGTTCACTTGGGCTCATTTTTGTTGCCTGGCAGTTTGTCGCTGGCATTAATCAAGTCATTTAAATGGAGATTGCTCGCAATGAGAACGGTGCGTCCGTAGCTGGGAATATGGAGTACGGAGTAATTACAATTACACCTGTACGCTTGGTGGGCGCGTGCCATGGCACTAAATTATAATTAAGCAGCAGTCAAAAGTTGACTTTTATTAAATTTTATTTATAATGCTTTAAATGCCATTAAGAAGCCGGCGGAGGCAACGACTGTCGCCAGCTGCCAAGGCTAATTGTGTCATGAAAGTGGCCCAAACATAAATCTCATCATCGCCATCATCATCAACAAATCATAATCGTTATCATTAGACGGCCTAGAAACTGAAAATGCTGGCAATATCCTATAATGTGTTGCCTGGGGTTTTTGCCCAGTTTGAGCACAATTTATTTTTACTTTTTTGGTTTTGTGTTTTTTTTTTCTTTTATTTTTTATTTGGTAGTATTTTTTACAAATTCTTGTCTTTGATTTGTTCGCAATTTATTTTGTCATCGTCGTTTTGATTAGATTTCGTCAAAATCAAACCCCAGCTATGAGCAGAACAGCTACAGACAGAGTGACTGACGTTTATCACGACATGACTGACATGGACATGGTTTCCCCCCCTCCCGCTCCCTTCACGCTTACTGCCAACGCGTCATTCCGCCCTCGCTGTTGACCACGATTTGTCAACGATGCGCAGACACCATTAAATCGTGTCAGACCCAAAAAAATGATATTGGCTTTTTATGTAGACTACGTGAAAATGTTCGTCAGTATGTGTATACATATATAGAAAGGAATGTGTGTATTTTTTGTTCTATATGTCGTTATCGTTGCAGGGTTAAAGAATTCGCATTCCAATTTTCGCCAGTCCATAAATAATCAATCATTACACTCAAGGGAGACAAATCTGAGTAAAACGTACATCAGCAAAAAATTCGGTTATATCTGATGATCTGTTTATGGCACATGTTACCACAGATATTTGTAGCATTCAGGAGGCATACGAAAGCTTACATTTCAGTTTGTATTCCTATGTCAAATTAATTATTTAAAAAAATAAAATAATAATACAAATTTTTCCAAAATTTCCTAACGCGATTTTTTTCTTTTTTTTAGATTGCAACAAATATATATTTATATATTTTATTAAATGTATTTGCAAAGCTTAAAAGTCACCAAGAAAATAAACAACAGATACAAAATAGCAAGCTACTTCAATAATATTCAAATTCACAATAATATTCATTCGACAAAGGTAAATATATATATAAATAATTCATATAAATTGCTTGTCAAAAAATAAATAAAAAAATACACTGAAGAAGGCAAGAGATTAATAAAAACAAGTAATAATAAATAAAATTGAAGGCAATTCAGCTCTTAAACAAAGAAACAAAAATATTTAAATAATTGTAATTGAATGCACAAGCTAAATAAAGACAAAACAAAGCAGAATAAGAAAGTAAAATGTAAATATTGCAGCATAGCAAAAAAATAGCCATGGGAGGCAAAAAAAAGCTTAAAAATAAAAAGAAATGGAACTGAATCCGTCATGTATAAAAGTGGGATTGTAATGTAAGGAATGTTGCCATAATATATTTATAAAAATCTAGCTAACAGAAACACAAGCCCAAAGACAAAATTTTTTCTAATATTTTTTTTAATAAACATATGTAGAGAAAATGAAACAGCCCCCAGGCAGGTATAGATTTTCTACTGACTTCGCCTGATTTGCTGCCAAGACTTCAGGAAACTTACACACACACACAATACACACACACGCACATTAACCGAAAAGAAGCTAAATGTTTCGGAAATGGCAACAGCAGCAGATGCCGGATGCATTTTGTGTGACGTTCTTACACAAACACAACCTTAGATATGTGTGTTTAATACATGTATAGAGCAGCTGGCAACTGAAATGCGCTCATCTCATCAACAGTGGCTGCTCTGCAATTTGGCTGCCGCTGGGGCAACAGGGGCACGCAGTTGTGGCAGGGAGCCACAGTTCAGTGCACTTCGTATTTCCTCGGGCTGAGCGTTTTTTTTTTTTTTTTATTTGGACACAACTGCAACATGCAGCAGCAACACTAACGATGTCGAATGATTTTCTTCCGATTTTCATTGCGAAATGGTGTTGCACTTTAATTTCATTTCAATTTTCCTAAAGCTCTGCTCCTCGCTTTTCTCCCCACTGCTTGCTATTTGCCATTTGCCATTGTTATTTTGGATTTTTGGCTTCATCTTGTTTGACTTGATTGCATTGCGTGTTAAATTTTATGTGCCATTTGTTTGATTTTCAGAGGTTGCTACACTGGAGACCAACTAAGTTAATCGTAAATTATTTCTTTTCTGAATTGATTATATTGTAAGGTGCAAACTGTCTTATAAATTTGTATACCCTTAACCCATTGCAAATGCGTAAAAAGGGTTTGTGCAAATGTATGTAACAGGCGGAAGGACGCATCTCCGACCCCATAAAGTATATGTATTCATGATCAGGATCACTAGCCGAGTCAATTAAGCCATGTCCGTCTGTCTGTCCGTCTGTCTAACTGTCTGTATAAACGCGTCGAATTCAGAGCCTATAAAAGCTAGAAAGCTGATCTTGGCTCATTCGGTTCGGTATATACCATACGCAGATCATGTTTATTTCAAATGATCGATAATTCCTTCCTTTTTATTATCGATACCGCTTTACCGCTTTTTTGACTCGGATTTTCGGCATAACTAAAAGACGATCCATCAACAAAAAGACCATCCTTATGAAAATCGGTTGAGTTTTGTCAAAGTTACAACTAGGGAAAGTTGAGATATATCCTTATATGGGAGCACTAGGGTATATATTAGAAAATTTTTTACATGAATTTGGACCAAAAAATTTATTTTTAAACTGAAATGTAGAGTTAATTTAGACACCGAACCATGAACAAAAAGACCATCAATATGAAAATCGGTTGACTTTTGGCAAAGTTACAACTGGGGAAAGTTGAGATATATCCTTATATGGGAACACTAGGGTATATATTCGAAAATTTTTTACATGAATTTTGACTACAAATTTTATTTTTAAACTGAAATGTAGAATTCATCTAGACATCAAACCATGAACAAAAAGACCATCCTCATCAAAATCGGTTGGGTTTTGGCAAAGTTACGACTAGGGAAAGTTGAGACCTATCCTTATATGGGAACACTAGGAAGATATATATTTCTTCGTTATTTAATTTGCTGTTAGCCTTAAACAACTAATTTATTGTTTTATTTAATTTATTTAGTACACATATGATTGACATTTTGTTAAGTTTTTATTGCATAAACTCTAAAAAGCAAATATTTATATCTATATATAAATATATATACCAATATACGTTACGTATACACAGCGTTATCTGCACTTGAACAACTTTTTGCAACATGCTGGTAACGTCTTTGAAAACATATTTCGAGAAGCTCGTAACAAGAAATAAAACTGTCAAAACGCAAAACACAAATAAATAAAATCCAGCATACATTTTGCAGCCAGTTGTCAACAGACAAAAAAAACAACCATACAGGAAGAAAATTATGAATGCCAAAAAAAGAAATACCAAAAATATTCCACATCTACATACATATATATAAAATGTCTGCCCTGGTCTTGTTGCATGAGTGTGCAAATTCCTTTCGGCTTTTGTCTAGCTTGCATCGCATTTTATAATGTGCATATTTTATAACATGTTTATGCGTTTCCTAAAACCCCGAAAATGGCACAGCTTCCCAACGTATTTTTTTTAGCTATTCTCTGACTTGTGTTGTTTTTTGCCCATTCGACGCCAAGAAAATTCTGCAAATAATGCAACAAGTCCGGCAGTAAGAATGTTTTTCTTTATTTTTTATTTATTTATTTTTTTTGCTGGTTGCCGCATATGTAAACGTGAGTCGTAAATATACAAAAATAAAAATATGTATTATATATTATATTATATGTATTTATACATATATACTCTTTTCAAAGTGAACTTTTAAACTCCAATAACATTGTCAAAAATATATTTGTTTTAATTTTTTAGTAAAAAGCAAGTATTCCCCTACTTCGTTTTAGTAAAAAAAATTTTTTTTAATTTGGATTGCAAATTTATATTTTTAATCAATTATTTGTCACAATTTGTGGCCGAAAATCATGCCAAATTTTAAAACAATTTTGACATGTAAGACTGTCAAAACTAAAGCGATTTTCAAGAATATTTTGGTTTTATCTATTTGGTTAAAAAAAACATACTAACTAATTTTTGTTTGAGAGCATTTGACTCATGATTTGTCCTAGTAATTGTTTCTGAATTTAACATGTTTTGATTGTTATTACACTGTGAACTTACTTGTTTAAGTTATATTTAAGGTAGCCTTAAGTCTTCATCCTCACGATATGGAATCGCATGCCAAGCCCTCTGCACTTTACATTTTGTTGCAGTCGCCTGTCTGCCAGTCTGAAGTTTCTGACTTGTCACTGACAAAGAAAACTCAACACTGTAGTTGTTGGCCAAAGGAACTTTTCGACACTTTCGTTCGTTCCCCTTGAAGGAGCGGAAATGAAAAATAAATAAAAATAAGTATATAAAAACAAACAACAAGCGAAACGAAACCAAAAACTTCTACAACTGTCATAGGAAATTTTCATATTTTATTGCCCGTTCGCATGACAAATTTGTGTCTAGTGTTTTTTTTTGCGTCAAGTCCGAGCCACTTGCGGACAAAACGAATGCACAGTAAAAAGATTTTATTAACTAATCTGTCATTTGGCTTGAAGATGGAAATCCTCGCGCCAGACACGACCTTGCCCCCTTGCCGCACGTAAAGTGCAATTTCCGGCGGAAATGTGACACCACCGACGGATTTTGTAATCCAATTTTAATAATTTTGCCTTTGCTGCATTTCGCCCCCTTCCTTCTTTTTCTTCCAATTTCCAGGACCCTGCTGGCGTCGGAGCCAAGTGCCTGGGCCCGGGCTGAGCTTATGCGTCCCAGATTCGATTTGCTCAGCTCAACATCAGCGCCAGCAAATTTCGCAGCTAACCCAATTTGACGTTGATTTTCCTCAAGCAGCTCCCGTCGCTCCTCCCGTTTGTTGATGTTCTTAAGAAAACTGCAAGCGCCCAAAATATTCAATTAACAAATTTTTTTCTTGCCTGTCTTCTTCTGCCTGTGACAAAACGCCATTTGTAAACTTTCTCTGTTCTCTCTCTTATTTTTTTTTAGAACACAGACGCTAATGACGTCAGTGGCCTTTTTCGTCGGCTCCCTTTTTAGTCAAGTCTCGTAAGGGGGGCAAATTAGTTGCTAAAGTTTTTGGATGGGCGTGGCCTAGCTTGACGCTGGACTGAGACTTCAAGTTGACATCTGTTTTCAAAGTTAAAAATTAAAGGAGCAGTCCATGAGAAGGGAGCAGCATCCAAACCTGGCGTCAAAGAAGCATTGAAAGCTGATTAATGAATAAAGGCTGTGGAAAAGGCGGAGTTCAAGTGGTTCATATGGGTATTTGTTTTCCTGTACACACTCGTTTTTGTTTGTGTGTGAGTGTGTGTGTTAATGAGTGCGCCTCTGTGACTAATTAAAGCAATTAAAAGATTCACAAAAGTTTAAAATTTATAAGGAAGTTTATGCACAGAGATATAAGATTAAAACATTTTTAGAGATGAGCTTTAACTAATGAAATTTTATATACAATTTTGTAACCTTTTAAACCAATTTGAATTCTTAATTGTGCTCGTTGTTTATATTTATAATAATTTGTTAGTTTAAAAATGTCAAATATCAGATATCAATCCAAATATCCAATGATAATCGGCAATACAATTTTTATCATTTTCCACGCAACATAAAATATCTAGAGAAATCAGCGTTGCATACAAATTGCCCATAAAATTTCAACTGATGGCATAAAATGTTTCATCAGCGTCTGCTAAAAATATTCACAAAAAATGCTTGCTAATTATCAATAATTTGTTGGGCAATTTTGGGAAAACTTTCGAAATTCATCAAATTTTACAGTATATGGCACTATAGAAACAAAAACAAGGAAGTCTTAAACAGACGGATATTGAATACACTTACAGGCATACAACAAAATGTGGAATGATATTTTGAAAATTAAAAATTTTGCTTGTTAGTTATAAATATTTAATACAAATATATATTTTCGGATTATTCTAAAAATAGATTTTTCTGCGACTTCAGAACTGACACTTTGAAAGAGTATTAAATGTGACTCATTCGAATATGCATGCATTTCTTTGGCATAGCTAAGAGGGCGGCAACCCTGGCAGTGCTGCTGCATTTGGCACTAATGAGTTTTACCATATTCGTTGCTGTTTGTTTTTTGGTCAAATTGTTTGCCATGCTTTTCAGCTGATGCTGCTGCGGTTTTCCATGAGGGATCAACTGATGAGGGTGAGGGGAGAGCGGAGAGAGGGGGAACCAATTTTAGCAGCGAGAAATGAAAATGCCTTGCAATTTTCGTCTAATTACAAAATATCGCGTGGTCTATGCAAACCGGCTGCCAAACGCAGCAATTGATGGTGATTAGCGCATCAGAACGCACATCGTCATTGGGCTCTTGGGCTGCCAGGGTTGCCAGGGCTGCCTGCCTGGTCGTCAAACAGGAAATTGGGTTAGCAGCCTCACAATCAACAGTTGCAATTTCTGGCACAATTGTGCAGAATTGTGTCCGTGGCTTCGGTTTAGCCATTTTATTTATCTGGCATGTGATTTGATTTTAGTTGCTCGGAAGCAGAAACAAATGTGGATATTTGCTAGTCAATAAATTTACTCTCTTCTGTCTTTTTATATACTTATCAATTTGCTTTTCCATTTTATTGATTGCTAAAATTTTGTATTTATTGCTAAAAATAAAAAAAAATATTAAATTCAACTTAAACAATATACCCCCTATTTATGCTCTTTTTTAAACTTTTAAGTAAACATCTTAAATTTGAAATGTTATGAGAAACTTTATGAATCTGTTGAGTTGATTACAGTTTATATTTGATTTAAATAAACTGCAATTGCTATTTGCTGCTTTGTAGCGCTATTCACTCGATCAATTTTGAAAAGTGCTCAGGCCAATTGAATTTCTGATGCCAATCCTGTGTGTATGCGTGTGTGTGTGTGTGTGTGTGTGTGTGCTCTGTGCTGCCAGCTGGGCAACATTTCATCTATTTACAAAGTCTTTCTGTGTTTCACAATCAGTGCCTTACCTGCCATTGGTATTGGCATTGCCATTCTGATGCCTTTTTATTCCCGCTCCTCTTGTTTCTACCCGGCTTCCACTTGGCGGCACAGCGAATGCAACAAAACGATTTTTCTAATAAAGAAATCGAATCGAAGGACGCGCTCGTTGGCAAAGCGATAGATAGAATGAGAAAAGCCAGTTCAATTGGAAAATGTTCAGAGGATATGAGGTGTCAACTGATGAAGATGTAGCCGGCCCTACGATGTCGAGACCAGACACCTGGACGGCCACTTGGACAGCCAACTGACAGAGTCATCTTTCTTCCGCAAAGTGCAGTTGCAACAGTAACTGAATGCACTAAGAAACTAACGAAAGGTTGCCAGAACAACTGAAAGCACTTTAGAATCTTTTAAATAGTCAAAGGGAGTCCAATTAAAATAAGTAAATTAAGAACGTAAAGAAATTTCTCGCTACTAAATTGGAAATTAAATAATTAAAATTATGTGTTGAACAGCCGAATGAATGGCCATTCAAAAGTCAGAATCAATTTAACATTTGCGAAGGGTCTATATTTGAAATTCAAGCTAATGCATAAAACGAACTAGGAATAAAAGCTCAAAAAGAAAAGATGAAAAATAAAAACAAAAATAAAATAAATCAATGAATTTTAATTTAAATACGGTATAAGTATACAAATTAAAAATGTGCATATAGAGTTGATAGGAAATGAAATTGTTAAGCTTAAAAGTTGGAATTTTTACTTTTGAAATTTATATTCTATATTTTTAAAGAATGTTTTCAATTTTGCTTTCACATCAAAGCCAATAGCCTTATCAATCAAGATTAATCCGTCTGTCTGGTAGCTTTCAATTCAAATGATATTTCCGACAACAAACTACCGATTATTTAAAGTTGTCTCAGGAAATTCGCTTCCAATCACAACGGGGCCAATCGATGACCTTTCAACAAAGCAATAACCTCAAAATAACGTATTAATCATACGCACTGTCGAACAACTTAAAAGGTCTCTTTACGAATTCACAGCACATTTTCTTACTGTGTAATGGCGTCACTTCCGCCAACGGAAACTCGAAAAGCTAAATGCTGCCCACCAACTCACAGAAACACGTGCGAATCGAAAATATTAAGTGCCGCAGTTAGGCCAAGTACTTAGTGCTAACAAAATGCTCGAAGGGTCGTGGAAGGAGCCGAAGCAGGAGCAGGAGCGGGAGCCGGATCCATGGAAGTGTCAGGGCACACAATGTGCAAACAATGAGCCAAAAGCAAAGAGAACGAACCCGCTAAATATGGCCAAACAGGATGGGAAATGGGGCAATGGGGGCGGACGGGCACTGTGGAGGCGTGTTTGAGCGTGTAACAAAGGCGCATTCAAAACAATGTCCTGTTGTCGATGCGGAGGCTTCAGTTTCGGTTCCATATCGAGGCTCGCGCCTGGAGCGATGCGCTACGCGTTTGTCGGAACTGTCACATTAAAATGGATGATTTATTTGTGCTCTTAATTTATTGCGCCACAGTCGCGGTTAGCAAGAGGAGGAGGAGGAAGAGCATTCTAAAGCTGGAGCCAGGATATTGAGTACGCGTAATGCATGAACGAGTGAACCAAGCGACAAGTGGACTGAGAGAGGGAGCTGAAAGTGGAGTGGAGGCCAATGAACTCCGCACAGCGGGGCTAATATAATGAATTTTACACGCCGCCATCGCACTTGGCACTTAATAATCGCATTAGGGTGCTAAGCAGCTCGCTGACACATGCACTGTTTGGGGTAGCAGAAAATACGGGCGTCAAGGATATATAGAGTGCCAGCAAACGGGGGTAAACGGGGAGGGAGGTATGCCTTATCAGTTGGCGCTAATGTTTTATTGTTTGCTTATTGCTACAAATGATGGCCACCACCCGCGATTTTGCTTAATGTGCATTACAATTGTGTCGAATAAGTTGTGGCAGGCACTGTGCACGCTGCGAGCGTATTTTGTCGTCGTTACTGTTGCCGTGATAACTGCAGGTGTATAATTAACGCGCTTGGGTCATTCAGAAGGGCACATTAAATACCCAACACACACAAAAGAGACAACAATGTGTGCAAAACCCGCTTACGAAGGGGTGCCAAATTCATGGGTTGGCAGGGGGGACAGCAAAGATGAACTCACAATGGAGCCCAAATGAAGGTTTTCCCTACAAATTACGTTCGTTTCAATGCTTTGTTTCTATAAAGGTTTATTTTTAATTAGGACTCACTCCGAAAAATTATTATCTACTATTATCTACTATCTAAAAACCAGAGCAATATAAGATCCATATTATATTATATTTATATTTTTTGGTCAGATATATGTATATCATAAATAATATTATAATAATTTAGTACATGTTAATCGGAAATTAACATATTTTTTTACACCAGATTAGAAGTATAAATTAAATTTAAAAAAAACACTCGCAACTGTTAACATCAATACTTTGATTTCATATACAAAGTTTAATCTTGTAATATATATTATTTTGGGCCGTTGATAAGCTCAACATTTAAATTTAAAAACAATTTTTGCTTAAATGTGACTTGGTTGCTGACCTTAAAGCAGATTGTTTCAATTTCAATTACAATTGAAAGCGCACCTAAATCATATTTAACAACTATATAAAAAAAACCTGTTTAATATTACAACTTTTAATTTGCGCTCAGTGCACTTTTTATAGCTATATAGCTATATATATGTTGCCGTTGTCATAAACATGCCGTAATGTGCGAGTGATATAAATTGCCATTAAGTTATTATATTATGCTTGGCGAGGGAAAATCTATTGTTTCATTTGAATTGCGTTAATAAATCAGTGAAAAATTATTTGCTGCAATAATGTTTGGCTTGAATTCCTGACTAGCTGCACAGCGGCCTCGCCCATTTTGGCAAACCCAGCTGCCGCCCATTCATTCGACAGTTGCACAGAACTGTGTAATGAACATTTATGAGGCAATTTCCTTGGCAACACACACGCGCGCTCGCACACACACACACACACACTGAAGGGACAAAGACAGATGACAAACCGTCGGCAACGGAGACATCGTCCCGACTCGTCGCTTCTCGGATCCTGCTCCTGGTCTTGGTCCTGCACTCGTTGTCTTCTGCTTTGCTGTAACATGGCGCAGAACTTTTTCTGCTCCACTTATGCCCAAACTAATTAAGTGCAGGAAAAAGTTACCACTTCCTTCCCGTTTACAACTGCCGGTCCCTGCGCCTGAAGCTGGAGCTTTAGCTATAGCCGGAGCCGGAGCCGAATGCAACGCTGTCCTGTCGCTGTTCCAGGAGTTTGGCGCTCGTGTAAGACAAGTTGTTGAATTTTTTGACACTAGGCGGGCACAGAGGGGTATTTGCTTAGCCATTCACTGGACGGTGCTGGGGGGAGGGGGGGCACCAGAACGCATTCTGTTTGCAACTGTCGCTGTTCTCCAAATATTTAACAGTCGCTCCACTTGGCGCTGATAGCCCATTCGGGCGTCATAATAACGAAGATAAATGTTACAAAAGTTTGCTCACAACACACACACACCCATGGGCAAGAGGCTTAGCTAGGGGGAGGAAGGGAACAGGTCCAACATCTCTGCGATTTCCAGATGCATTGTGTTGCATACTTTTCGGGGGAATTCCTTTGGTAATGGCTAGTGAAAGTGAGAAAACTACTGTCTCTCTCTCTCTCTCTCCTATTTATAACTATGCGTAGAAACAAAAGTTGGAAAGATTTTTGTGTTCTGAAATAATAGAATTTGTTGTGTAGAGTATTAATGCCAGGCGGTGTGATCTGTTACGACCTTCAGGTAAAGTGGAATTTATTATAAAATATTTTCTAAAGTTGATAATAAGTTTACTTTTGGCAATAAATATTATAAATTTTTCGTTTAATGATACTCGCTCTATCCTCGATCAATCCTTGATCACATTTTGTCGTCGAAAGCTTTTTCTTGTAGCGTATTCGCTAATCAACGAAGCCTCAAAGCCTGAAGCACAGAAGCATCTTTTAGTTAATTTGTAGTCGCTGCAAAATGTTGGCTTGGCAAATCAACGAATGGGCGGAGAGGCGGGGGGAAAACGACTGTTTGTAACTCCTTGACTGCCTTGTGGACACCCGAACTAATGCGATGGAGCATTGTGCTTCATTTTAGTTGCAAGTTTAATGAGAGCTTGACGCGACAGTTTACACTGATGCTCGTTAGTTTTTTGACCGAAACTTTGGCTCGTGGACTTCAGCCATCCCTCTAGGCACGCATTGGAACAATGGGATTCACAAGTTTTCCACCAGTTGCCAGCTGTTGAGTTACATCAAAACTGCAGCGTGTCCGCGAACATGTCCTTGTCCAATATCCTGGCTCCGAACAGACTGAGACGGCGTCTCGTTTGCTTGATTTATGAATGTGCAGTTGGTAAATGTTGCAGCATCGCGACCTATTTGTCCCCACTTGCTGCTGCTCTTTAATTAAAATAAAAAAAGAAATAAAATATAATAGATGACTGCATAGAGAGCATGTAATTTTTCTAGATTGCAGCACTTGTGTTATTTCGCCACCAACAGCGATAAATTGTGGTAGCAGCAAAACAACAAAGTATTCGGAGTTTGTAACAATAGTCTCAATAGCTCATTTACTTTAGAGAGATAAATTAATTCATGTTAACTTTATTAAACACAAGGAGCTTTAAAAGCACATTAAAGCTGTTTTCAAACTTCAATGCTATTGGGAAAATATTGAAAATATTAACAAATGTATTTGAAAAGCAATTTAAACTTTAGACAAATATCCAAAACTAATTACTTTTATTCATAACAAATACTATTTGATTCCTATTATAGGTACATAATAGAGCTTACTAAAAACTTTTCATAAATTTCTTAAGTTAAACTAGTTAAATTGCGTATTTGGATTTTGTAAGTTGCAACGATTTTCTTAGAATTGTCTAATTTTAGCTTCGAACTACCTTATAGAATATAATACTTTGTTATAGTACACAAAAGATTATCAAAGCGCGTTGCTTTTAATGGCTGGTCATATAAATAGACCGTCGCTCAAGTTGACAGCGCATTTTGTGCAACGTTCTGCTGCTTCTTCCTTCATTTCTATTCTAAGGACTTAGCTGGAGCCACACCCACACACAAGCACACACACACGCACAAATACACACATGCACAGATAAAGTAGCTCTATAAAAATAACTCAAAGATGCTTTCAATAAGTGGGGGGAAAAAGCAAAGTCTGAGATACATAATAGGGCACACATGACACACACGCACACCCACAAACTCCCAAGTGTGTATGTGTGTGTTGGTGAAACTGTGCTCCGGAAGCAGCAATGGAGGAAAAATCCTTGCAAAGTTCAAGCAGCCATAGCCTTTTTGGCTCCTGCTGCTCGAAGACGTAGCTTAAGAAAATAGTTCATACGCCGCGTGTGCCGCGTTTTTCAAATACCACAAATAGCTTTGTGAGTAAACCGACTTTTCAGGCCAAACAAAAGTTGCCTGATGAGACGCAATGCTCACATTGTTGATCTGTGGCCATCCCATGCCATATATTCCGCTCTTCAGCTTTTCTTGGCACTTTAATTGTTGACATTATTAGTTTACAAAATATTTTAATTTGATGAAAGTATTTGAAGTTTAAAGGTTATCAAATTTTAGCTAACCATTGCCAAAGTTTAAAGTTATCTTCATATTTGTATAACTTTAATAAAAAATTAATTAGTTTCCAAAGAAAAAACTTGTTCAAACTCAAGAAAAACTAATTGAAAAACTTAAATGAATTCCCTTTCTAATGCCGAAAAACTACAGGCCCAACTTATTTTGTTCTTATGAATTCCCAAACTAAATAATTCAAACCAAGAAACTATTCTGGCCACTTTTAATGCATAATTAAAAAGCGAAAAAAAATTATTTAAAAAAATGGATATTCAGATAACAAAGTGTGGAGTATAAAAGCGGTCTGTGCAACACAATGAGGCAATCATTGCTTTAGTCCAAGTCCCATCGGGTAACATGCTTTTCAAGCTGTTTCCACGACTGCGTTTACCACCCCCAAAGGAGGTGGTCCGGTCCCGCGATGCGTTTACCTATATGGATCGTGGAATGCGGCTGGTTGGCTGGATACCACCCAAGAGTAAATACTGGCGCTGGATCTATCGTTTGTGGACGGTGGTCAGCACCTTGCTGGGCATCATATTGTTGGATGTGTCGATTTTGATCAGCTATTTCAAGGAGTTGAGCACCTTCTCGGTGGGTCAGTTCCTCACCTCGCTGCAGGTGTCCTTCAATTGCTTTGGCTCCAGCATCAAGTCCAGCTACACCTTTGCGGGCGTCGGCCGCTTCAATCAGGCCAAGAAGCTGCTGGATCGCATGGACGAGCGCTGCACCAGCGAGGAGCAGCGCATCCAGCTGCAGAAAACCGTGACGCTCTGCAATCAGTGCTATATGGTATACCAATTCATGTATTTAATGTATTCGACATCCACGTTTCTGGCTGGTGCCTTCAGCGGTCGCCTCCCGTGGAATTTCTACAATCCGCTAATTGATGGAACGGCGGGCAAGCGAAATTTTTGGATGGCTGCCACAATGGAATATCTGTGGATGACATTGGCTGTGCTGCAGGATCTGATGGCGGATATTTATCCCATTTTATACTTTCTAATACTCAGAACTCACATCGTTTTGCTCAAGCAGCGACTGCAACGACTACGCACAGATCCAAATATGTCCGAGGAGGATAACTATGTGGAGCTGATCAAGTGTATCGAGGATCATCGATTGATACTCGAGTAAGTTCTCAGTTCATCTTCTATGATCATCATCATCATGAATTATTTGTTTTCCTGCAGTTACTGCAACATACTTCGACCAGTTATTGGAGCCACAATTTTCATACAGTTTCTGCTCTGTGGCATTGTGATGGGCCTGTCGATGATCAATGTCCTGTTCTTTTCCAACATTTGGACAGGCCTGGGCACCGGCATCTTTCTGGTTTGCATCGTGATGCAAACATTTCCCTTTTGCTACATTTGTAATAGGATCATGGATGACTGCGAGCAGCTCGCCAACTGTCTCTTTCACTCCAATTGGCTGGGTGCCGATCGCCGCTATAAGACCACGTTGCGCTATTTTCTACACAATGTTCAAACCCCGATTACTTTGAAAGCGGGCGGAGTATTCATTATCTCCATGGCCACGAATATAACTGTGAGTAACGGTATTAATTTTGATGTGGCCTTTAATTTGTTTTTGTGTATTTTTAAAGCTTGCTAAATTGGCATTTTCGGTCGTGACATTCGTTAACCAATTGAATATTGCTGAAAAGTTTCAGAATTAATCAGCAACAATCTAACGATCAATTAAAATTACACTAAAAACGTATGTAAAAGTGTAACCTTATTTAAAAGTTATTAAAACTAGTTGGAGTATTTTTTTTAATCCATTATCAATAATTAAACTATAATTTGGCAATCTTTTATATATTAATATATTAAAATTTTGGAGTATATATTGAAATCGATAATCAATAATTATATTATAATCTGGCAATCTTTTATATATTAATATATTTAATTTTTATTTATCAGAATAATGTTTTATCAACATTTTAAGCTTTCGAAAGTTATAATTAATATCGTGATAGATTTCCTTATTACATATTGATTTGTTTTTTTTTTTTGGTAATTTAAGAGAACTCTTAAAAAGATTAAGAGCACTTAAAATGCACTCAACCCAACATTCAATTGTTCTGCAGCAGTGTTGCAAAACGGTTAAGTGTCCTCGTTTCAGTGTGTCTCTACTTTTATTCTGCATCCGTTTCGTATAGTTGATCACCTCAAGCGTTACAAGCTGTACTGCGAAACGAACATGCCGCTTCGCATCGCCACTTAATAAAGTGCAAACAAGCAAGTGATTATTTCACAGCTATTGTTCAACACCCTCTACACACACAGACACACACACAAACACACACTGAAGTTTGCAGTCCGAGAAAAGGCTGGGATTGAGCCAGGATATGGCGGAGCAGAGCCGTAACGAAGGATTTGCGTAATAAACGAAGAATTGGACCACACCATCCAAAAGAGAAAAAACCCATAAATATAAAAAACACATATCGAATATAAAATACCCTTATGTAACACTTGAACAAAACACATAACATATTTACAGCACCCACTGTTAGAGCATAAAAACTGCGATGACTGCCGCGAAAAATTATACAGCGTGAGTTTTCATTGTTGAACCGAGAGAGCAAACTAAAAAGGAGGCAAAGAAAACAAGCTACAGTTGTACAATGAACACAAAAACCGGACAGGGCAGACAGGCCACGTAACGGCACAGACTAAAAAAACCGCGCACGGGGTGGCAGCTCTGGCGATTTGCAGTGCCAAAAGGCGAAGACAACCGGCAAACTGGTAACTGGTAACTGGTAGCTGGTAACTGGTCCGCGTGCCAAGTGTGCTGAAATTTACGAGCTGCTTTATGGCCGCACACGGACAGGAAAAGTGGACACGCATACCCGCACACACACATACAAACACACACATGCACACTTGCACACACTGTTATTTTGCTTTTGCTTTTTATCCCTGCAGCGAAAAAGTTTTTCCTTTGTTTTTATTTTTTATTTTTATTTTGGACTCTTGATTACAGGCGGCTGTAAAATTTTATTGGTAATATCTCTAGGGCTCTGCACGATTATTGATATTGATTAATTGTTAAAAAAATATATATTCCAAAAAATAAATGTGATTCCCTGGGCTGTGTGGGTGTGTTTTAAATATTCATGTGAATACTATTTGTTTTTATTGACTTCGAGTGTAAATTGCCACAAATTAAATTATGTAACTTGTTTTCTATGATAAATTGGAGAAATATTTTGGTATTTTTGCATAGGTCACATTTCATGTGCGGTCATAAATAAAATACATTTAAGAAACTAATTTAATTTACAAAATTTTTATCAAACACATTCGTTATACAAATAATCTGCTAAAGTGAATAAATTTAAATATACAATTTATCAATGCTAGTTTTAAATGTGTTTAAATTGAATTTAACTCGGTTTATTTCCATCTCTATATTTGGACAATTTAAATTTTTCAATTTAAAAATCTTCTCATCAAATTTATTATCATTATTAAGTAGAGTGCTAAATTATTGTTGTTTTTAATAGAAAAATTTGGTTCTGTCTTTATATATTTTATATAATGTTTAAAATAGTTGATAGATTTTAGTTGTTAACCACAACAGCTGCCAACTATTTTGAATTTCGCCGCCACATCGACAACACTATCTATTGTACAGTTGCAACCAAAAATGCAGCCATAATAATAATTATTTTATATACAAATAGGATTATATTAAATTCAAACATAGTTGATATTTATTTCATATTGTTGTTGGCCCTAAATTAGGAGACACACCGCAGAAAATGAGACATGAAACCGGAAAATTAATATTGTTGTGTTTTATGTGCCTAAATTTGTTGACATTTGTAAACACATATTTTACCACAGACAATTTATTTTTCAACTCTTAATGAGCTTATTTTGGCAAACGGAATTTGAATTTACCAGTTTACAATTCCCAATAGAAATATTTTGCCTAATTGAATTAAGTAAGTATCGGTTATTTGGCTGTGATCCACATACATATATAAATATGCAAATGAAGTTCATCTAATTGAAGAGCTTATAAAAAAATAATGATATAGTGAGAAATGAGCTTTTTCTAGTTACAGAGCTTGTTAAAAAAATAAATATAAATTAGTTAATACTTAGTTAACCTTCATCTAATATTTTTCAATATATATTATTTACTATGTTAATTATATTCACCATGTATTTTTTAGCGCTTTCCAATATTCGGAATTTGTATTCTAATTAATATTATTCTTAATTTCATGAGCTTTTAAAGCTTTTAAAAAAGAAAGAAATTTTCACTAATCAAATTTTCATTTACAATCTATTTAAATTGTGTGCATTATTTAAAGGCATTAAATTAATTGCAATATAAAGCAGCTTCTAATATGCAATGGTTTCATTAAAAATTTCGTGACTTGTGACACAGCGACAATAATATGCAAAATTCGTCTCGACTATCAATCAACAGAGGAACACTAATTGCAATTTGTGGTAGCATCGAGTGCGCTACACTGCGCTACACAACGTTTGTTTGCAGTTGTTGGCACGCGCTTCGTTCGCTGCAGGATGATGGATTTGCTTATGCGATTTCGGCGCTTAACCAAAACCACACCAACTCACAGTTCCAAACAATTTTCCACATGCCGCACAGCAGTCAATTTCCAGGTAATTCAATTGATGCCGGTCGCGGATGAAGGTGTGTGTGTGTGTGTGTGTATGAGTGGGTGTGCACTGTTCGACGAAATTCTCATTCAATATGCTGCACAGGTAGTTGCCCGTAGGCCAGGCAAAAACTGTTTGAAATATATATTCAAATGTTGTTATCCGTTCAAAAGAGCTGCCTGCAAGTTGGCCATTAAGCAAACAGCTTTTGCTCGAAATGGCTTAGTTATTAGAACTCAAATTACTGTTATTCCTTCTCCTGTTATTTTGGCTTGTATATCAATGTATGCAAATAGGCCAATACACGTTTGATCTCCGTGCAACGTTTTGCAGCTTGCCAGTTCCAAGGCAACAAGGAATTTTGACCACCTTAAGCAAAGATTTTGGCATAAGCATGGCCCAGTCGCCTCTGCTGAGTTTAAGCCAACTCAGTTGTTGTTTAAAAGTAAACATATGAGGAACTTACCAGGCAGCAGTAGCCACAAATACTCATTGATGCTAGGACATTTAACGTAAAATGTTTTAAAAGTTTCCTGTAGCTACAAGGAAAATAGAGAAACTGTTAGCAGCTTATATTGAGCTAAATATATTAGCACAATAATTTGTAAAGTGTTGGACAAGCTTGAGATCACAGAACATTAGTTGCATAATCCTAAGATATTATTATTATTTATTTAAATATTAAAAAAAAATATTCTAAACTCAATAAGCAATGAAACCTAGCTATAAACTCGGATTAATCTTAAATTTAAATGGGCTCTAGTTATGTTTGGTGTTTTGTCTGCAACTCTTAAAATTTAACTAATACAATTTTTTTATTGTAATATATTTTTTTTTTAATTCACGACTCCTACTTTGAGATTTATATATGCAATTAAAGTTGTTTACACTACTCAGATAAATACACCATATAATAAATTAACATTTAATTGAAATTTAAAAATAAATTAAATTGAAATTTAAATGCAGAAGAAACAGAGAACAATAATTATAGCTATGAATGCGCATTTCAATTAATCAAAAGCTGCAAAAGAAACGCAGGTTCATTTTTTGTATGGAATTTATTGAACGCATTTTAAATTCAACGTGCTGGTCCTTGTGCATCTTTGCTGTGGCGGAAAGTCAATATTATTATGGTCAATGCGAAACAAAAGACGCGTTGGCGGTGTCAGCCACAAAAATGCGGCGATAAAAAATGCTTTCAATTAATTAAACACCCGAAAGCGACACAATAACAAAAATGCAATGTCCTGTAAAGAGAATGACCAAACCAACTGGCCAACCAGCCATCCAGTTAAAACAATAAATGAACCCACTCAGAAGGCAACCCGCTGAAACAACAACGAAAAAGGATAACAGTCGTTGCATGCCCATTATGGCATGTGCGGCATGCAGCTCATTAATAAAACAGATAATGTGTTTGGCAATAATTCCGGGTTGCATGCCAAAAGCTGCTGTGATTAACACATTGAACTCAGCTGGATGTCAAAGTTGCTTAACTGTTGCTGCTAGCTGCCAGTTAAATTGTACCTAATAATTAATGTATATGACTTCTGATAAACAAACAAAAGGACTTGAGCAAAAACAGGGATTTAAAAGATTGACAGCTATTTAATCTTTAATCAGTCTATAAAAAATAATGCCTTATATTGTCATAACTATTCTATGAAATATGTTCAGAATGTAATATATGCTTATTATACATCAAATAGGTACGCAACATATTGCTTGGAAAACAAAAATCAAAAGTTAATTAACATATTTTTAATTTAAAATGAGCCCTATTCTCGATGCTAATTTGTATAGTTAAGTGAATTAAATGCCGTCCTTTGAGCTGAAATTGCGCTGCGGTATACTTTGAGTAAATGCAATTCATTTTAATTGCAACGCGCCCTCAAAGAACCTTAATGAAACCCATTTGAATTGGTACTAAAATGGCAAAAAAAAAGGTAACTGCAAAAAAACTAAATAAATAAATATAAAAAAGCACGTGTTTTCCATATATATTTTAATATAATATGGAGCTGAAATTTGCTGGGTCACGAGCTCATTAAATTTTTAGCATCACATTTGGGCGAAATGCGACAAAATTTTAGAGACGCTTGCAAAATAAAAATACAAATGAATGCTGAAGACGTGAGCTGTCTTAAAACTAATAGAATTTTTGACCAGATACAGAACTGACAATCGAGCTAATCGCGTGCCCGCAACAAATGGCAATTGCAGCTGCTCAGGATGCAGCTCGGCAACAGGCAGGCAGCAGGTAGCTCAGGACCAGCTGCTCAAACTTCCCCCGAACAGTTGGAAATTTCCAGAAATAGTCCGAGTTGTAAGCAGGTAAAACGGAGGCTGGCTATAAAAATCACACATCCTTAGCAGGAGCAAGCATTCAACGACGAACGCACAAGCGACGCACAACACAAATTGGCAGAGCACGAGCAAGTTCCTTAGTAGATACTACATTAAAATACGAGAAAAGCAACCATCCGTTCTATGGCAGAGCAACTGTTTCCGGGTCTGGAGCGACCGCTGCCCCAGCTGCCATCCCTGCACTATACACTTTTCGCCTATCGCGAGGAGCTGCGACGTCGCGATTCACCCTTCATGAAAATGTCCACGATCAAGCTCCACCTGACCGATAATCTGATACTGCAAACCATTAAGAATATACGGCAATTGGATACCATTGAGATAATGAATCTCAACCGCGAGATTGTCTTCAAGCGCAAGCTGACCAAGCAGATGCGAAAAGTACGCAAGCTGGAGAAGCTGGGACTCAATGTGGATCCGCGCCAGATAAATGGTTTGAATTGGCACTGAAGCATTACGAACAGCAGCTGAACTGAACTGTGTACACTGTCAAAAACCAAACAACAACAAAAAAAACATACTTCAAGCATGTCAATTACTTAGTTAGTTACTAGCCCGCAAGTTTCTAAAACTCAGTTTTAAGCTGAACTAATATTAAATATATAATTGCATACAAAAATATATAAAAATAAGCCAAAAATGAAAAAAAAACTTTTTTTCGTAAAATAAAAATATTATTAAAAAATGAAATACTCTTGTTTTGTGTAATGTTTAAAATGGATTTGAACCGAAATTAATCTTTATATTTAAATTAAAATTTTATGACTTCCTTCATTTATTTTTCTTGAATAATTAGGGTATTGGTTAGTCGCATTTGCCTGCACTTCAGCAGAGAGAAATGGAGTGCAGTTTTGGTTAATTGTTGATTACACTTTCAGGTACGCAGTCAAACAGCAAAATGCCAAACCATGTCTGTGCTTGACTGTGTAACTCTGTCCAAAAACGCACACAGTGACAAGCAGGCAATGGACGGCTTTTGACGCATCAAAGTGTATCTGTGTGTATGTGTGTGTGTGTGTGTTGCATATACAGTTACATTTTTGGCAGAAGGCTTTCAGAGTACAGAGCGTATAGCTAATTAGTGACGCTCGTTTTTCCCAAAAATAAGAACCAAAAGCTGATGGAGAGATATGTGGGTCATTGCGTTGAATTCCAAACTTAAATTGCAGTACAGAAATTCAGCGAGTGTGAGAGAGACAGAAAACGATACAGAGAGAGAGAGAGAGAGAGAGAGAGAGAGAGAGAGAGAGAGACGTAAAGGTGAGAAAAAGAGTTAAGGTAGAACATATAAATTGCTATTCATTTTCTGTTAATTAAAATTATATATTTTGAAAATCTCGATTTGTTAGAAACACATATATATATTACAGAAGAAAATTTATTTGAGTTCTACTTTTCAAATAAAAGTTTCTTTTGAGTTATTCTTAATTGTATCTAATGACATTTTTCTTTTTGACATATAAGACCGAGTTGAAAATACTTCTTTAACTAATTAGTAAGTTTTCCTTCATTTTAGAATCAGTTATAGTATATATGAAAACATATAGGTTTGCACATTTAAAGTTTCTTAAAAACATTGTGAGGACTTTGATAAGCCCTTATGTACAGGTTTTGAGTTCTAAGAGCTTTTGCAGTTGTTTGTTTTTGCTTTTGAGTGCGGCTCTTGATGATTAAACAAAGTTTTTCTGCACATTACATGCAGAAACCCACACACACACTCACACACGCACCACAAACAACAAAAACCAGCCATTGTTGTATGTTGCGGCCATAAAAACTTTGTCAGCAAAACGACAGCCACAACAACAACAACAACGCACATGAAAAATGCAAGGCAAAGCGTAAATTGCAGTCGCAGCTGAAAGTTTTTTTTTGTGGAATTGCGCATATAAGTAAATAAATTTAGGGCCAGGGGTGCGAGGAGAGGGGTACTGGGAGGAGATGCGGGCTGTGGGTGTGTTAGTGCGTGTTTTAGTAATTTAGTGTGGCATTTGAAATGTCGTTTTTCGCGCTGCAGCTAAGAGGAAGCAGCGCCAGATGAGTAAGAGATGCACAGCGAGAGAGCAAGCAACGGTCTGTTAACATGCAAAACAACGCGATGTTCAGTTTGTTCAGTTCTGTTGTGCGGTGTGGCAACAACTGCAACCACATATTATGTGGCATGCCACCACGCGTTTCTTATATGAAAGCCCCGCTCAACAATTTTCACATCATGGTTATATGCGTAGGCTTAATATTAAGAAGATCTTTTTTAGCAGTAATTATTTCTGCTACTTAAGGTCCTCTTTATTAAATTCAATACTTTTTAGTAATTCATTAACTTTTTTAAAAATTCCTACTCTACAATTTTTTATTTCTAAATTTATATTTATGTCAAAACCCAAATTTTAAATCAAAATTCAAATTTTTCATGCTTCACTTAAGAAGTAAAGTTTCCTGTTCAAAACTCTTATTCAGCTCTTTTGTAAAATCTTTCCTGAAGGAAACCATCAGCCAAAACTGAGCTGACCAACATGCTCACATGCTCTGACTGACTGATTGAGTAACTGACGAGTGGTGGAGTTTAGAGTGAAACAAAATAAAAACTACTTGGCAGTGGGCAAAGAAATTCAGAGTTTGTTGGCGCGTGTTTTGATACTCTTGAGTTGAATATTTCTTTGGGAATTGCATTTCAAGTGGCCAAACAAAGCAACAAATGTGCGAAGCGAAGTGCACAAAAATGCATGTAATAGAAAATACCAAATAGAAAATTACACAAGAAGCAAACGAAAAATATTAATGCACAAAAAAGTGTACTGCAAAAAGTTGAAAGCGCACAACTTGTGTCCAGGACTTAGCCAAAAAAAAACGAACCCTAAAAAAGCTGCTGCTGCTGCTGCTACCCCAACAATGGACCAAGTTGGAACTCAAAAAGTGTCTCAATGGCAGAAATTTATATGTGCGCAGCGACTGACAGACGTGAATATTGCGTATACGCATAGTAATGCAGCTGGTGCAAATACTCAAACTTAGATCTTGGCAAAAAAGAGCCCCAACTTGGCGGTATCTTAAAGATTTTTGTTGCCTGTTTATTGTTACAATTTTAAAGTGCGACAAATGTCCAACACTTGCTTATAATTACAACTCACAAAATAAATCCTCAACTTAGCAATTGTAAACAACGTTTAAAATGGTTTGCTTTAAATGGAAGGTCAAAAAACAATAACAAATAATTGCCACATTTCGGTTTACATAGATATTCAAAAGATCCAGGTATTTGGCCCATACAATTCCACATTTTACATGCAAGACCAAATTCGTACAATCGCCCGTGCTTCAACTGACCCGAAACACCACCACCCCAAACCCCGCCCACCGCCCAGTGCCAGCTCACGTTTCTTGGGCAGCTGCCAGTCCAAGCCGCTGGGCCATTGATGTCGTCCTGTTCTGGGCCTAGTCCCAAGTCGCAAAATATTTGGAACCACACAAAAGCACGCAAAGAAGCAACAAGCCCGAACAAGCACAAAGTGAACCAAATTCCTGGCGAGCCTGGGCCAACTACAGCTCGTACCGCAAACCACAGGGCGGGGGGCGGGGGGCGGGGCGGGGATGTGCCGCAATGAAGTGTAACGAAACTAGTCGTGACACAATTTTTGATGCAAATAGCAAAAGTCATGGCATTTGAGTGTTTCGGCTATTGCCTGATATGGATAGCATCCTTGGCTTGATAAAAAAAACAGTTAAGGAAGGAAGGTACTCGCAAATGGCCAAAAAATGTGCCGTCTGGCAATGTACTATGCATGCCTAGGCTAATAACATTATCGGCCCATAAAAGTGTTGCCAAAAGAAAGATGGGCAAGGAGACAAAAAAAAATAGAGAAATTATATATTATTAAATTTTACAAATGGTTCGGCTCCCAAGCACGCAAAACCGTTTTCCTCTTTCAATAAACTGCAAAACGAGGCGGCAACGGAAGAGACCTCCACTAACCGCAGATAAATGAGACACTCGGGAACAACAACAACAACAGTTACAGCAGGGATCTGAAACTGGAGGGAGAACTGGCAACAGGATATGTGCGACAGTGTTGGCCAAAATGCACATAAAAAACCGATACAATCCCAATTGAATCAATTGAATTGAATGACTAAGCAAGACCCTCGCCTGGGCCCCA
Source organism: Drosophila micromelanica (assembly GCA_004143825.1). Lineage (NCBI taxonomy): Eukaryota > Metazoa > Arthropoda > Insecta > Diptera > Drosophilidae > Drosophila > Drosophila micromelanica. The sequence continues at coordinate 50,959 of SCDY01000142.1, forward strand.
TAATGGTTAGGGTCTCAGTTTGTCGTAGCCGACGGGGAGCTGGCTCAGTCCACAAAGACACTAAAACACCCAGCGAAAGGATTCCTACGAGACGAACTGGGAAATAAAAATAAATTGATGTTTTCAAGTGTCAGCCAGTTGAATGTGAACATCGTTGATGGCTGAGGGGCAAAGCAGTTAAGGGGGGAGGGCGACGAAGTAGGGTTAGAAACCGCGGACACATGTTCTACGAACAGTCGCATACAGTTTGATTTTGCTCTCTCCTTTCGTCTGCAGTTTCCACTCAGCAATTTGCTCAATGATGCAATGCGGTAGATTCTTCTTTATGATTTCTCAGATAAGTTAATGCAATGGCTGCCTTAGTGATACAAATATTAGAGAGTAGTTTGGCAAGTTTCGACTATAAAGAGATTCCAAGTTGAGCATAAACAAAATGAGAGCTTAAAGTGAAATAGTAAAATATTGTTAAAAAGAAAAAACATTTTTACTTTTGCAAAGCTAAAAAATTTGTATTAATTATGTTTCTATACTTTTAAAATAAAATTTAATGTACAAAATCAAAAATTACTTAAATTTTATTATGTTTCCAAAGTTTTGTTTTATTTTTTTGTTTTACCTTAACATTTTATATATAAAATATAATTCTTATATTTTCGTTAACTAGTCGACTTCACCTCGGCGACCACTTTTGTTTCAACGACTTCATTTTGGGTAGGGCGTTTCAAAAAAAAAAAAAAAAAAAAAACAAGGAAGAAATTTTCCGACAGATATTTGCAGAAAGAGTTGGAGAAAAAAATTGCGAGCGAAACTTTTGCAATTGAAAACAAAGTGAAAGAGCCGAGCCGGTTTCAGTTTCGGTAACTCTCCGACTTGCACAAACTGTTACAGTTGTCCCCATGGGGAGTGTTGCGTTAGAAATCCACGAAAGTTGCGCGTGTGTATTTTGCCAAAAGTAAATGAAATAAATTCGCCCCAATAAAAGCCGAACACACGAGGAGCTTGTCAGAATCGCATTAGCTATTGATTCGTACACCTAGATAAAGCTCCAAGTGGGTGTTTGAATATGTCTGAAGACTCATTCGGCATTATTTGCTGCTGTGACATCATCAGCGACCGGGCCGACGTCATCATTGGGACTAATGTAAATTACACTACACATTGCAAATGCGAAACATGAAAAAACACTCAAGTGCGTTTGATAATGTCGACAGGATGTGCGTGAATTTGTCAGCTTCTCTGTGTGTGTGTGTGTGTGTTTGTGTGTTGGGACTTTCTGCCGGAAGCGGATGTTATCAGATTTTCGTTTTGATTATCATGCGGGCGCCACCGTCACAATCCCCCTCACCACCGCCCACTAACGCTATGCAATCACATATGAAATTCCATATTCATAACGTATACGCACTGTGTACATATAAATTTGCTCTATGATTTCAAAATATATATTTTCGTTGTCCCTTTAATTAAAACGTATTTTTAAATTTCACTTTATAAATTTAAGCAAGTGTTTTATTTATTTCCAACGGATATTCATACGTCTCTGGTTACGCGTAAGTAACTCTTTAATGTAAATGGAGTATGTTGAAACTTTAAAAGTGCAACATGCAACACGAGTGCACGAGCTCAAATTATGCACACAACTAGTTAGCACAAGTTTTCATTACAAAAGCTCAGTGCCATTCATTCATTCGGCTGCTGTGAATAGAACCCTCCGGTCCGAGCTGACCCGGTCCGATGCGGACTGAGTAATGGCAGATGGAACAGATGAACCCAGGGGCCGGGAGGCAGCTCTTCTACAGCACTGCTTTGATACTTGGTCTCAAAAACAAACAACAGCAATATGACAACAACTAATGAACTCCGTTCTGGCCAGCTTCTCTCTGGCCACCAACCAATGACAAAATGGCAAAAAGGAAAAAAAAAAAAATTCAAAATGAAACGAGGCAAAATGTGGCCTGCATTTGCTTTTTGTGTGCTGCGAGCGACCATGTCATAAATATTCCATGCAAATATGGAAAATATGAAATTAAATTTAATATCCATGACCACAGGACATCGTGTTCGCTATGCATGTCCATACGACTGCCGACAGCGCCAACCAGCACAATACTAGGACATTATCCTAAAAACACAAGACAAGACATTGTAATAAGTAATTTTCTATTCCATATGAAAGTTCTAGAAAATCAACCGATTTTAAGAGAATTTTCAATAGTCTCCCAAGGCATAAATAAGAATATTTCAACATCAAATGCTTTGCTGATTGTGAAATATATTTAATTTTACTTACACATTTTAAATAAATAATATTTTCAAAATTTTATGCCTGAGAGAAAATTACCGAAAATGGGCGTACATATCTGTCAGAAATAAAATAGTTTATTAGTTTTCACTGTTTAAATGTTTTTTAATAACTTAATTTTCGAAAACGATTTTCATATTTTATTTTTTAATTTATATTTTTGCAGCCACATTAAATTAATAAATTTAAGAAAAATCTGTCGGCGTCAGCAGATTTTGATTTCTAAGCAAGTATTTTGCGGGGCACTCGAGATTTGCCTGCTTAGTTGAGTGCACTTGGGCTGCTATTTCATTGGATTGCCCTTCATGCTTCGGTTATTTTGCCTCGCCCCGCATTGCTTGCCATTGAGCAAAACAAAAAACGCTTCACGTTCATTCATGCTCATTATCCTGTAGATTATTCGGTACTTTACAGTGCTCAGTGCGATAATAACGATGATGCTGCCAAGGACACTGTTGAGACAGCGATGCGAACTGGTTTCTGGTTTCTGGCTTCTGATTTGTATTCGGGCAATGGGTTTCAGATGGCAAGAGATGGACGGACACGGAGACGGACACCGGTTCGGGCAGTTTAATGTAGTTTGTTGCTGTTGTCGCCGCTTGTTGATGATGATGCACTTGATATTTGCCGTATGAATGCAGCCAACGAACGAGAGATCTTTCTTTCGCTCTCTTTGCCATTTAAAGCACATTAAGACCTGCCCCCCACTCCATATTTGTGTTGTATATACATATATATGTAATATGATTCGGGCTGTGGCCCATTCAAGTGTTCCGGGCTTTTGTTGTCGCTGGCTCGACTTTTACTGCACATTGTCCGTATCCTCCTGCTCGACGAGTCCTTGCGTTGCAGCTTTTCCAGCTTTTCTGGATTATTTCGCATTTACTATGTGCTTTAGCTTCAAAATCGCCCAACCCTCCCCACATCGCCTGCCAGCTTCAGTTAATTTTTGTCCATTTAAATGTTAAATATTTTGAGGATTTATGCAGTTGTCCACATCCCTCCATACACTTTACCATTCTGGCCCAGTCGCACCTTTTGCCGCGTAAATCTCGCCGGGGCGTGTGTGTGTGTGTGTGCGTGGATTGCTCTGCCACTCCCACCGCTAAGCCGTGGCCACCCAACCACCCAGCTAATGGAGCTGCTGCCTGTCGCGCTCCGGCGCCGCTGCGACATCAAGCTGTTGTCATCATCGCCGCTAATCCCTCGTTTGAGTGGCAAATGCCGCACCAGGGTCCTGGCGCCGTTCGGTTACCGCCCGGACAACCGGGCGGACGTCGCCTCGCTGATGTCCGGCTTAGGTAATGGCAATTTAATAAGCTTCTAAGCGTTGGCCCCGCCAGCTCTTTGCACTTAGCGCTATGCGGTTCGAATGGCAGCCAAAATCGCCAATGGCTGCTACCCCAAATGCCAACGGATAACCCCTGGCTCGGCACAGAAATGCCCCAGGTCTTACATACAATTATAGGAAAGCCCAATATCGGTATATTTGGGTGGTATTGTTAAATTTATATAGCTATTTTTAATGAAATATATGAGAATTCAATTTACAAAAATAATTTATATAAGCATAGCATTAATATATAGAACAAATTATAAAAAATTTGCCATCAAACATGAAAATCAATTAATTATTGACAAATGTAATCGATTAAAAATAAAAATACGCTTATCTAAATTTATATATTTTTTTGAAAATAAATAAAGGGTTTTTCGACACAAAATCAAAGAAATTTTACTTTCAAAATCTAGAGGCCAAATCATGACCAAAATGCCATCAAACATGAAAATCGGTTTAGTTTTGACAACGTTATGGGGTTTTGAAATGTGGGAGCTATAGATGCGAGACATTTACATGTCAAAAGTTTTGACCACCTTCAAATCGGGTTTAATGTTGTGTTATATGCTAGTTGAGACAAATACAATGGATTAAAAATATAAATTCAAAATTCAACATTTTGACATAAAATTTTTTTTCAAAATTGTAAGGGGGAACCACATGATTTTTGACAACAAAAAAATTACCAAAAATTTTATTTTAAATTTCACAAGTCATAATAAAAACGGCATCAAACATTGAAATCGGTTCAGTTTTGACAAAATTATGGGTTTTTAAAATATGGAAGCTATGGATCTGAGAGTTTTACAAAAGAACCACAATAAGTATATTGCTCTATGTAATATAAACAAATAAATAACAATTAGATATTATGTAAAATTTGTGCACTTACGAGTTACACAAGAGGGTACGAATGAGAATGTGGCAGGCACAGAATGGGGCAGGCACAGAATGTGCCGGCATCGAGCTATATGCAAGTACGACAATAGAGGATGAAAAGACGAAAAGGACAACTCACAAAGTCGACAAGCGTAAAATTGACAAACGTTTTTGGCCAAAATGCAGGCGGGTGCAGACAACATGCCAAAGGGGTTAACAGAGGCGCCAACAACAGCAGCAACAACAGCAGCAACTGCAGCAACAACAACAGCAGCAGAAACAACAATGCAAACTCTGAGAGCTGCTCGCTGCTTGAGCCTGTTGACAATTGTTAGTGAGACATTGACTGAGTGTCAGACAGCAGCTGAAGGGGATGGGGGGAGGGGAGAGGGAAGGCAACACGAAGGCGATGCGGCAGCCACCTCGCTCGGACGGACGTTTTAATGACATTCAAATGGTTAAGTCGAGTGCCCTGTTGGCCAGGACACTAAGAGCCAGAGACAGAGACATAGATGGAGCTGCCATCCACAACCTTTGAGCGTTGCCAGAGTGCATTCTTGTTGACTTACTGACACTTTGACACTGCCACTGGGCCATAATGTACGAGTGCCTGTTGCTACTTGCTGCAGCCGCAACTGCAAATTACTGCCACAAAAGCTGCTCCTGGCCTAAACGGGTTATGTGTCTGTTGTGTTGCCGTTGTCCCAGAACTGGCTCTACTCATTATTCAGCTCATTTGCATGCATCTCATTCGGCGCCTAATGCCAGCCAAACAGACGCATTTGTCCAGTTCTTATTTTAGTTGGACGGCTACTGGGTACAGCTTATGGGGCTTATCTGCTTTGCCGTCTGCAGCCAAACCATTAAAAGGTCGTGACTTCACTGATGCCGAAACTTGAATGCCCTTGTGATTGCTTAAAATAAACTGATTTGCCAAACTTTCGACAGCTCATTCAGTTTAAATTGCAAACTCAACAGAATATAGCTTCAACAGCAGCAGCTCACATTAACATTCTATTAACATGCGGTTAAATGTTAAATTTATGTTAGTTTTAACTAACAATAATCTTATCAAAATAGTAATATAAAATTAGAAATTCAACAGATAGAAACATATATTTTTACATGTCATGTTATATATTTTTACATTTTCATTTCACTTTTTACTTGTGAAAACTCCATTCTTTTAGATGCGTCGCAAGTCCAGTGAGAATGTTATACTACCCCGTCCTTAATCTGACCACAACAATTTCGTTTAACAAGATTTAACAAACGGCTGTCAGGTTGGACAATCGCATTCAGCACTCTTTGTGCTTCTGCCATGTAATCGCATTTGTCGACCCGGCCTAACAAAGTTTGGGCCAGAATGCAATTTGACTAAAACCATGGCCGGCAATTCTGGTCTAAATAGATTTTGTGCGGCAGTCGCTGCCCCTTCACTTAGACAAAAACAAACCAAAAAAATATTTATATATATATATATAGTTTTGAAGGCAAACAAACAATTCAGGACTGAAAATAAAGTGCCTGTTGCAGGATAGATTTGAATTTTGAACAGAATACGCTCGGTCCAGACAGTTTGGTCAAGGTTTCAGCTTATGCTTTTTGCTCTGCATGCTGGTAATTAAATTGTCAAGTTGGCATTTTAACCCTGCAACCTGTAACATGCAACATGCAACCAGCAGCCTGCAACGTGCAAGTCATGCATTGTTGACTTTAGATTGAATTAAGCACAACTTTTTGTCCATGTTTGACAATTTGTCATTTATGCATTCAACATTTGCACAGAAGCTTATGCAATTCTTTGAAATATTCATGAGAATATTAACGTCATCCAACAACATTTATTTATAATATTTTACGGAAAAAGTCGAGATGACCGCCAAGATGTAATTGTGCTTGCCAAATGCTCGCATCTAGCATGAATACTTTTTATATCAAAACAAAAACGTTTTATTCAGAAATTCATGAAAATAATTTATAAATAGCTGGATTATAATTTTTAATTATTCTATTTTTCTTTTATATTACTTTAAATTTAATTACTCGCAACTTGAATAATTTTTAAGAAAGAAAAAGAAATAAGAGGAGTATAACGGTTATAGATATATGAAAGATTGTTTTTTAAAGTATTATTCGATTTAGTATATAAAATAACATTTTTACATATCATTTCCATTCAATATATTTATATATATGCTCTTCATTTTAATTAAGTTTAATTTTATGCCAGCTATAATATTGAAAATAGTAATTAAAAGCTGAGCATCAATTTTCAAGGAAAGCAAATCCCAGTGATTTACAGATATATAATCCAGTTAAATTGCCGTATCTATAAATTGAAGCTCAGTTGCTGCACATTCAATTGTGCACTAAACATTTGAAGGACATTCTCTAATGAGCCATTTTACCCGGCTCGGCTAAGCCTCAACGCGCTGAGGATCTGGGTCTGGGCCTACACAGCTGAACTTAATTGCATTTAAATTGCCACTCGTGTTATGTTAACAAATAATTAGTTGCCCATTGGGCATGAAAACAGTTCGAGGCGTAACTCGAAGGACGCGCCAGACGTCCGACAATTCAACGTAAGACAAGGACAATGCACACGCCCAGACTTGTTCCTGATATAGAGAACCGCACTTGCCTCATTTACATAAGCTGTGGCCCGGCGGACGGAACGAAAACTGAGAATTGATATTACTGGGAACAGGGGAAAGGTAAGTGGTAAATGTAAAATGGGAAATGGAAAACGGTTACGGTGGGTTAACAGTTCGCCTGCTACATGAGGCATGAGTTAGTCTAATGTGTAATTGGGCTGCATTCAATAAAAATTCACAAGAATTCAATAAAGTGCTAAATTATGCAATTCTCATCAATGGACAAGTTTTGCAATTTGCACAAATTAATTATTTGCAACTAAAATAACAACTCAGCGGCAAGGCGGAAACCAGCCACAAAATGTGCGAAAATCTCCAAAGATTAAACAGGATTGAAACTTCGATGAAAACCTGCCTGAATATGCTCACTGATTAGGACGAAGAGGGACTTCAGGGGGCAAATCATCAATATCCTGTCGAGTGCAAGCACATTTTCAATGAAAAGCATACGATGGGCCAGACACGCAATTTTCCATCTAAAAAGACAATAATATCTTTCAACTATTCTTTATAAATGTGTGTATATGAATAAATTTAAATTGTAAAAGAGAAATGATTATTTTCATTTAAATAATAATTTTAAATATTCATCAAAAGCAAATGCAATTCCTTACCACTGTGCAGCTGTGTGGTTCAGTCAAGCGTCCACAGTGGCACCCATCAGCATCCAGCTCAAACTCTAGACGAAACCGTCTCTAAGACCAAGAGGCATTCAGCCAAGCATGCGAAAATTTGGCTAATACGAAATGCACGCTGAGAAATTCCGAGCGCATAGATTAAAGCAAGGTGGACGAAGGATTGGCAGCGGGCAATTGGAAACGCCCCCTGATGGAGGCTGAGCGGAACACAGAACTCCCGTCAAGGCAAAAGCAAACTTAATGCAATCAAGCTTAATGCAGCGCGACGGCTGGCCGAGACGACGCGACGACTAAACGGGACGAGGGGGACCGTGATTGGGAGCCCGGAACAAAGTGAATCCTTTGGGCTTACCTGCGGTGCATTTTTAAGCAATTTACATAATAATTATCGAGCAGGCGCAAGTTGAAGAGCCAAACGAACACAGAGTGCAAACTGCCGGCGAACACCCATCCGGGTAGAATTCCGCTTGAAATATTGGAAAACTTGCTCAACTTGATGGCAACTATATAATTAGTTTTCGACAGCTTTTAGCTTGCAAAATTTATCAACAAATTCCTCTTGGAAAACCGATCAAATAATCGAAAAGAAGCAGTTTAATGATGATTCAACTAAATCTATTTCAAATTATCCTTGACAAACAAATTAACTGCAGTTAACAAAATTTAATTATTTCGAAAATAAAATAAATATAATATTTTGTTTAATAATAAGTGCCAGAAGAATTTCAAATCAAAAGTCAATCAACAAAAGCAATTTATGAAAAGTGTGCAACACAAGCCAAATATCAAAAACTTGAGTGAATTTTGTAAGAAGAAAAGCAAAAATGAAGAAGCATATTTGACAAGTAGTTTGGGCGCTGGCGTGAGCTGGCGAGTGTACACTGTGCGCTTGTTTAACTTAAATTGCTTTGCTTGTGCTGCAATGGCGAAACAAAGGCCAACAACTGCAACAACTTTGCTCAATGCGCTTCCGTTTCCGTTTAAGCCACCCCGCTTACAAGCAGTCCAACGTCCCCGACAGGAGTCAAACTTTGGCATTGTTGTCTTTGGCGTTGCCTGTGGCAAACACTTTCCTTGCACCAGTTTCTTTTTCAGTTAGCGCAGATACCCTCAACACCGATCACCCCCTCCCCCTCGTTAAACCGCCAAACACTTCCGTTGGCTTCCGGCGCGTCGCGACGTTACGCAAAGTTTAAGTATGAAACGCAGTTTTTCCAAAATGTATTTTAAGCTTCAGTGTTGGTCTTAACCCAAAGGAATTGCATACGTTTTTGATTGAGCAATTAGGATACGCACAAGAAAAGGGGGGGTGGCAGCAACGTTTGGCATTCGAAATTTGAAATTTAATTTGAAGTGTCAGACGCAAAGTGTACACTTTTCATAATTTGACTGCTGTACGAAATGGGAATTGAACGCCGTTTTGGCTGTGGGCGTTGGGATAGATGTTGGGTTTGGGTTCGGGTATGGCGCTGGTTTCGGTTTGGACCACAGTGGGCATGGCCTGACCGAGGAATGGACAACAGCACAAGCCACAGTCATGATTAGTGGTCAAATGACTTTTGTGCGCTGCCATCGCACATTGTCGCAGTTAAATTTCGCCCCCTCCCCCCCAGCAGTTGCTGTCTAAAATTTGTGTGTGCGATATTTAATGCGGGGTGGACAATGCACAATGCGAGCTCCCAGTTTTACGTGTCTGGTATTGACAGAGAGCTCATCAATTTGAATTGAATAATTGTTAAGCAGTTAAGCGGTTTTGCGCTTAATATTCCGAAATAAAGTATTAAGTTCTTAATGTATTATAAAGCTTCATTCATTATTTTAAATAATTTTTACTTCCCTGAATTAAGCCTTTGCCTGGGGCATATTAAACGTTTTAAGTTACATTTGCATTTTAAAATAAGTTTACTTTTGGTTAACCGCTGATAATTCAATCGAGAAAGAGGCTTCCCTGATAAAAGAGAAACACCAATTGGCATTTAAGGGCGAGCGTTTAATTACAAGTGGCAATCGACAGCTTCTCGACTGAACCTTACCATTAAAAAAAAATGTGTGGACGAGCAAATATAAAAACAATGCAAAGGAAATGCAAACATGTGCAATTTTCACTCTTAACTGTTAATTGCATACGTTTGTGTGTATGCATGTGTGTGCGTGCGTGTGTGGTTACACGTGTGTTTAAGTGGGTGTTGAATGGAGTCCAGCTAAAAGAAAATTCGCGAACGTGAAGACCACAACAGATTTTCCCATTAAATTAGATTTAATTTCAAAGCAAGAATGTTTTTCTACCCACAAAGAAAAAGAAAACCAAGGGCAACGTAAAAAGTCACAACATACAAAAAGCATATAGAGAATGAAGTCACGTTCGCCTTCCATAAAATACTCTTCAGGGGGAAAAACAAGATACACGTAAAACTGCTTAACATTTGAATACGCGCGCTTTGTTTGGCTCCGACTGTTATACAACACTAGAGACGACGGTATTCAGCACTAAACTATCAGTGCGACTATCGCATGCGCAGAACGGAACGATAGCTGCATCAGCTGTTACAGTGCTTGTAAATGGTAAGATTTGGCGGTTCTTTTAAAATTTTTGTTATATTTAAAATCTAAACAAATACAGAAAATTATTCAATATTCGTTAAAAAAAAATAAAAAACTGTTTCCTCTCAAAATAATTAGTTGGCCGATGAATCTCTATAGGAAAAAAATTAGTTGACTTGTCAAGTAAACGTCTACCTTATCAGGTTTCAAAAAGCCGAAAAGCAAAAATTATACATTTGCCTAAATTGAATGACTTCCTTGGCTATATGAAGCGATTATAAAACCCGCCTTCCGCTTAATTGGACACGCGAACCGCATATGAACATATTGTAATTAAAACTGCCAAAGTTCATGGCGAAGGTTAAAGTGCATGCAATTAATAATTAAGCTTTAATTGTCGCCAGAAAAGAAAACTCACACCAAAACTATTGGGTGCGGCCAACAAGGGAAAAGCCTTTACGAACTATTAATTCTCTACTTTTGAAAATAGGAACACAATTTTTAGTAGGGAAAAATATATACCCATATATATGTATATATAAGCTTGGCAACTAGCTTAAACGTGGTTATAATTTGATAAACATTTAAAGTAGAGGGTGTAGGATACTAAAAAGAAATAAATTAAATTCAATAAAAATCTCGATATAAATAAGAATTTTTCCAAATTGTTCGTCAAAGCCAATATGTCCACATCTAATGTTATGCTAACTAGTTTTTAATTATGACCACCGAAGTAACGGCACCAGCAAATGCGCAACGCTAACCAACACTAACAGCAGGACATAAAGAATACTGCAATGTCCAGCTGACATGCAATCCACTGGCAAAAAAGGGCTTTTGTTCAGGTGAAAAATGCACTTTGAATTTGCATTTGCAATGCAAAACAGGGTCCCAACGTCGGTTTCCACATACGCCCTAAACGCCACAAATAAAAACTAATGATTTTCGCATTAAACCAGGTCCGAACAGTCGCCGCACGCAAACGAATCCGGTCGGAGGCGAACTCCCGTTGGCTTTCCGATTGCATGCAACGTTTTTGGAATGACATAGCCTGCAATTAATTACATGGACTAACCTTAAGGCGAAACTGATTTGAGCACTTACTTGTGCTCGCCTGCCAAACCCACAAATTGATATGTTTCATAGGGTATTTTGCAGTCGATAATGGGCTTTGCTTGAGCAATTGCTTGACCAGTCTTTTTGCGACAATTTGTTATTCTTGTTGTCGGGCGTGATGATGATGTGCTGTTATCGCTTTTACCAAGCGCCCGGTGAATATTTAAATTAATAACAAGCCAATCTAATGGTTTTAAAGCCAGAACAGAAAATACAATTTTAATTATTGAAATTATATTATATGCTGTGCTAATTTATATAGACAATTAATTAATATTTAAGCCGTGTTGTTTTGCGTGAACAGCATACTAGCCATAGACAGCAAACATGTGAGATGCGCATGTTGCCACCTTGATAAACCGGCAAGCAGAGGAAAACATACGCATACGTTTCGTAAACAATAATAGAAAGTTTACTCAAGTGGCAACACTGGCATGCAAAAGCATTGTTTACTGCATAAAAATGCAATAAACACTTATTTAAAGCCATCAAACATTTATTTAAATCGTTGGATTAGCCACAGCCAGAGGCAGCATGTAATTTGGCAGCGCAGCGGCGAACAACAGCAACGACAAACGCAAAAGCGACCGCGAAAAGAGCCAACGAAACGATATAAAAGTTATTTGGCCGGCAACGAGGAGCCTCAGTTTTACATGAGCAGCGCAGGGCGGAATAACGCGCGAGGACGAGCAGCAGCTGCAGTTGGCAAACGGAGCGAAAGTCAGCGATACGGCGGACATTGTTGGCGTGACTGCGGCGCATTAAATCAACGTGTGAAACACAAACCGGAAGTGCAACGCCGCCGCCGCCGCCGCCTCCCTCGTCCACGTCCCTGACCCTGTCTGAGCCACGCCGGGCCACGCTGCCCAAGCGCAACCGGTGGCCGCAATGGATGTCGGCGGTGTCTATGCCTGGGTAAGTGCCGGCGACATCGCCAGCTCTGACAACGTCGTCGCCGGCGCAACGTCATTTGCATTGCAAATTAATGAGTGATTTCCTTTGGTTGCGCACAGGGCGCCAACTCTCACGGCCAGCTCGGCCTTGGCTACGAGTCGGAGCTGTGCATGTCACCGCAGCGCCTGTCCAAGTTGTCGTTTGCACCTCACCTGGTGCGCTGCATACGCGGCGGCGGAGGTCATGTCCTGATCCTGGACAACAATGGACGTGTCCATGCCTGCGGCTGGAACAATCGCGGCCAGCTGGGTCTCAACTCATCGGAAGAGGGCCACAACGAGTTCGCCATGGTGCCCACCGAGTACTTTGAGGTGAGTTACCCATAGTAAACCAACTGGATATTGTTTGCTATAAAGATACGTGCAGGAGGTGCCCGTGGAGTTCATCAGCTGCGGCTGGGACATTTCAGGCGCCATTACGCTGACCAAACGCTTGTTCGTCTGGGGCTCCAATGCCTTTCAGCAGCTGGGCATCTGCCAGCGCGGGTTTATTGCGGTGCGCCGGCCAATGCCCGTGCGTCTGCCCCGCGACGAGCTGGCGCAAGGCGTTAGCTTTGGCATGCGATTTTGTGCCGTGCTCACGCAGGATTACAAGATCTATGTGTTTGGTCGCTTGCGCATTATGGACCCGGCGCCCATTGAGCTGGACATAACGGCAACCTCGCTGCATCGCTGCAACGTCATGAAGATACAGGCGCACAATCCCAACGAGCTGCGCATCGTCTCCCTGATCAGCGGACAGAATCACATGCTTCTCAAGTGCGTGAACCTGGAAGCGGGTGGCAGAGGACGCATTGTGGCACTGGGCGACAACAAGTTTTGTCAGGCGAACGCATTTCAGTTCGAGGAGGATGTGCGTCAACTTTCCGTCGGCTGGACACACAATGCCGTAATGCTGAAAACCAACCAAATCATGCTCTGGGGTCGCAATTGTTACGGCCAGCTCGGCACGGGCAGTTTCAGTGCGCAACAGGCGACGCCAACGCCGCTCCAGCTGCAACTGGAAGAGGGCCACGCGCCGGCGCGTCTCCACATGGGTGCCGAGCACGGGCTGCTGCGCACCACAGCCGGCAAGGTCTACACCTGGGGCTGGAATGAGCATGGCAACTGCGGCAACAATACCACGGAGAACATGTAAGCAACGGGGGAAATGCTATAAATGACGAGTCTAATGTGTTATTGTCTAATTTATATTGTTCATGTCTTACAGTTGTGTTCCAACCTTGTTGGAGCTGCCGGGCTTCGCTAAATTGGCCGGAGCTGGCGCCGGATTTTGTTATGCCATTGTGGAGGCAGCTGAAGAGGGAACCTCTGAACCACAAGCGCAAAACTAAAAAATTGTCATTTTGTGGCTCTATTTTTCGTCTGCTTTTTAATTGTTGTTATAATTGTGTAATAAAGTGCATATTGTTATTTATAAACTAGTTTTTCTATATATGGTATATCCAACATTTAACTTTGATGAATCTTAATATTGTTGTAGTCTAACAACATTTTGACACGCCCATTGCCTCCGTTCTGTAACGGATGAAATAATATATAACAAAAGTATAAACAATTAATGACATTAATTTTAATTTTGATTATTTTGTTAATTGCTAAAAATTGTTGTCGCACTCTATCTCCTTCTCCCTTCCTCATACAATAGCAACCTGTGCACTTGAAGGTGTCATTCCATCATAAAAAATATGCTTTCTCTAGGCTTACAGGCGCCAGTGCTGCCCATCTCTCGCACACGAGCACAAATATATTTCTCTCTTCCACGGACGCACTACGTAAATGTCACGTTGTTTTACTCGATTTAAAAGAGAATATATTTATTAGGAGAGTAATCGAGAGCAATATAAATATTTGAAGAAAGACAGCATTATTTAATTGATTATAAGTTGTAATTATTTATGCGAATTGGATACCATAAACATCGGCAGTTGGCATAAACAAAGCACGAGCTTGAAAGCCGCAAACCTCAACTTCAGTTAGCCACGCAGCTTGCGGCAGGGTGCATCCAGCAACAAAAACAAAAACATGGATTCCCACGGTGCTAAAAGATCCGCTGAACGTGAGTTGCTACTTAAATAAGCAGCCTCTCTCCTGTCTCTCTCTCATTCTCTCTCTTTCCGCACAGCCAACGCCTACGAGCAGCTGGCCAGGAAGGTTTGGCGGCCCACGGTCAGCGATGATCTGACCACGTCCGACTCGGAGCCCAAAATGGAGGCGGGTGCTGCGGTCACATCTGTATTTTTGAACGAGGTGCTTAACGCGCTCTATGGAGACAACACCGGGCATCCGGAGCACGGCAGCTTCAGCTACCACAAGGCTGCCGAGCATTATGCGCTGTCCGGCGATCATTACCAGCCGCCGCCGCCGCCGCCGCCGCCTCCTCCGAGCCATTCCCATGCGAGTGGCGGGCAGAAGGCGCAGGCGCCGCCAGGCTTCGAGCGGAGTGCGAGGGCGCTCTACGAGCGCAAACAGCCAGCGGCCATTGGACATGGCACACCACGTTCCGGCGGAGTGAGTAAAAGAGTGAAGGAGAGATACTCTATCTCGACTCTTCTCGAACTTTTTGCTTTTCAGAGTTCAGTTCACGGTCAGCTGCAACAGCAGGTGAAGCACTCGGGCGGCGATGCGGGGGGCGTGGCCGCGACAGGACGTGGCGCCGGGCCGGGCAACGGCGCCATCAACGAACTGTCGCACCTGTACCTGCAGCTGCTGCAGCAGCAGGTGCCCCAGCAGCAGGCACAGCAGCAACAGCATCTGGTCGCCGGCACCTCGAACAACATGTCGATGCCCATCTACGGAATGGCCTCGGGCAATGCGAACGACATCGCGCAGGTCTACGCCCAGCTGCTGGCCGCCAATTTGCGGCAGAATGTGACACAGCATCAGCACCAGCACCAGCAGCTGCAGCAGCAACAGCAGCAACAGCAGCAACATTCTTCGAATGCGGCCGCCGCTGCAATACTCTACGAAGCGGTGTTGCAGCAACGCGCTCTGCAGCAGCATCAGCTGCAACAACATCAGCTGCAGCAGCAGCAGCAGCAACTAGCGCAACTGCAGCAGCAGCAGCAGCAGCACCTGCAGCAACAGCAACAGCAACTGCCGCGCACTCCACGTGGCATCTACGGCGGCAACTTTGCCTCAATTGGTGGCAACAAGCCGACAGCCCCGGATCACAAGTAATATTTGAAAATATTTACACCGCAATATTTTAATTTATGCCATGCAATTGTCACGAACTATCGAATGCAAATCTTTATTTGAATTGAAAACATATTTCTGAGCAAACAATTATTTAACAATTATTTTTTTAAAATGACATCGAATTTATAAAATATTTATAATGTTTATTGTTTACATACAATAAAGCTCACAAACCTACTTAGCTTGAATTGTTTTCATTTATTTGAATTTTTAATTTTTTTTTTCTTAAAATTTCTTTTCTTTTCTTATTTTTAAAATTTCAAAACAAAAAAAATATGAAGATATATTTTAAATCCTTCATCAACTATATATCATATGTATACCCATGACCAATATTTTTTAAATTTAAAATTTAATCTTTTTCTTTTCTTTTCAAATTTTTTAAGATGTATTTTTTTAACACGATAAAGTCTGAGCAGCTTAAGCCACTGGGGCAAAGCCCACGCGATTCTGTTGGAAATCGAACTGAGTGTAGAACTGGCCAATGAAGACATTGCCAAGTATCCAAAAGTCGGTGTTAACATAGGTGAGGCTGGACACACAGAAGGTGGTGTCGCTCTCCGTGAAGTTGCTGATGTAGGCGGAGGCGGGCAGGTTGAAGATGGTGCCGCCAATGTTGAAGCTGAGCACGGGCAGCGAGTCCACCTTGGCGCAGTCCAAAAAGTAGAAGCCATCCAATTCGGTGGCGCCAATTATCTGGTTCAGCTGGGTGTAGGCGCTGCCGGGACAGGCCAACAGCGAGGTGCCCGTGTCGGCAATGGCCTGGCAATTTTTGCAGACCACATGTCCGTCCATTTCGGCGCTGTTGACTGCAAACTGCCAGGAGCCCTTACGTGAGACCGGCACATAGGTCAGACTGCCCGAGAAGAGCTTGTAATCGATGCCACCGAGCACCAGCTGGCCGCCGTGCTTGGCGGATCCTTCGCGTTCCAGGTAGAAGCCAAAGGTGGGTTCATCGATGAGACCCTGCTGGTAGAGATTGTAAAGGGGCGGCACCACCCCATCCACGGCAATGGCCTGGTAGCCCAAGCCCAGAATGCCGTCGAAAGACTCCCCGCTGAAAGTGTAATTTGACTGGGCCGTGGCTTCGCCGAAGGTCTGATTTACGATGTTCAAGCCATTGATATTGACAGTGTCGGTGGACAGAAAGCCGGACAGGCTGCCCGTGCCGTACTGAATGAAGAAGCTCTCTCCGTTGGCCACGTACGAGCTGGAGGCACTCGAGTTGTACTGGTTGTGGGTCTGGCAGGGCACATTGCTGGCCATGCAGTGCACCGAGGGCACCCACAGGGTTGAGGAGCCCGTGTCGAAGATTACGTTGAAGTTCTGGGGGGGCGTGCCAATGCCAATTACGCCGTAGTAGTTCATGTTCTGATCGTTGGACAGCGTTTGGTTCTTGAAATTGTTACAGCTCTCCTGGATGTCTGAAGAAGCCCCCTCGTTGGGCGCCCCACAATCCTGCTGCGGATGGTATTTGTAGTGCAGCCAGCGGGTGGCCCACTGATAGTGCTGCCGGGTCCTCTTGTACTGGTGACTCTCTATGGTTAAGCGGTACAGCGTGGCGCTGACCAGGGCCACAATGGACAGCAACAGTAGCAGCTTGGTGAACATGTTGGCTGGGAATTGTCTTTGATGATCGCTGCAATTAATTTTTTATTTTTTTTTAATTTATCGCTGTGTTTTAGTGTACAGTGTTAAAAAAAAGTTGAGTAATTTGTTTTTTCGAAATCTGAAATATTTTGGATTTTGCATACTTCTTCCCACTCGCCTTCATTTTAAATCAAGGGAGGAGGCCTTACTCGGGATTGATTAAATTGTTTGATTTTGGTCGATATTAATTAAACCGGGCAAGATATCGAAAACAAGTGATATACATGTAGCGTATGATATGTACGAATTGAATGAGTCCATGATTAGCTTTGTAGTTTTTGCAGTTTCCGAGATCGCTGCGTTTATACAGACGGACAGAGGTCATTAGCTATAAAATTGTGGGAATATTCACCTGTTGCTTATTTGCGATTTAAGGTGTTATCAACAAGACGGACCCAATATTCTATTTTTATTTCGTGAATAAACAATTGAAATTACCAGATTTCGTTCTCTAAATTACTAAATTTTTTAGACAGTTTTTTAAAGATAGAGCCGAAAAATTTCGATTACGCCATATACGATAATAATTATGATCGTTTTCGAATGTTTTTAGCTGTTGCTATTCACGAAAGTGCAACGTTCTCACTTGTTTCCAATTGCTTCGTCCCGCTTAGTAGGCCACGACATGGCGATCAAGTCGGGTCAGCCCGTTAAAAAACACAACACACACAAAACACAAACCACATTAAAACACAACACCCGGACCAAAAAAAATCGGGTTTAGGTCTGTCTTTCTTAGATTTTTAACAAGGTTTCCATTTCCGACGGAGGAGCTTAAATTTAAGTTTAGTTTAAATGTAAGTTTAAAATATAACCAAATTAAAGTTACCGATAAGTCGGTTACAGGTGTTTTCCGTACCGCATCCGCTTGTTGAATATTGGATAGGTGCGCACTTTCGATTTCGAGATGAGCAAATGGGAGTTGTGCGCTATCGATGAAGGTCAGAAATATCGTATATTTGATGGCGCTGTAATTGCTGTAATATACCTTGAATTTTAGGAAAAGTGTACGGCAACTTTCTTGTTTTACTTGCGCCGACCGCAAACTATCCTACACTTATATATTGATATATGTACATATTTCATTTAAAAGTTGGGTAGGTAAAAAATCTTTATTTGCTATAAATTAAAAATTTTTATATTTTACAATTGTATTATTTAATTAAAAATCTAACGAGCATAATAAATAACATAAGTATGAAATTATAACAGAATAGAATATTATAGAATTTTATCGTGCCTAATAACAAAAATCAGCTCAGTTTGAGAGCTGCTTTGTCTTGTTTTAGGTCTCTAGCTTTTGTAGCTTGCGAGATCGCAAGAAAAATAGAAAAATTAAATGACGGACGAAAAGTAAAATACTAAAATATTATAAAAAAAAGTATGCTAAATACTCTCAAAACTAACCAATTTATTCTTTTTAATATTCTGTACATATACATACATATATAAGAAAATAGTAATATAATATATTTTATCTTGTATGTACATATATACATATATTTATTATTAATTTTCTTTTTTTTTGTTTTTTTTTTTAAATTTTTTATCATGATCAAATTTGGGCCCAAAATAATTAAGTGGCTTAAAGTCAGCCGCACTTAAGTCGCTGGTGCAAATCCAATGCGATTATATTTGAGGTCGAATTGAGTATAGTACACGCCCATGAAGACATTGCCTAGTACCCAAAGGGGAACGCCGGATTCGGCGAAGCTGGACAAGCATGCGGTGGTGTTGTTTTCCGTGACGTTGACGATGTAGGCGGAGGCGGGCAGGTTGAAGGTGGTGCCGCCAATGTTGAAGCTAATATTGGGCAGCGAGTTCACCGTGGAACAGTTCACATAGTATAAACCATCCACTTCGGTGGCGTTAATGTCCTTGTTCAGTGATGTGCTAATGTCGTCCGGACAGAGCAGCAGCGAGGTGCCCGAGTCGACGATGGCCTGGAAATTGTCTCCAATGTTTTTTCCTTCCATTGCGGCGCTGTTGACCCCAAACTGCCAGTAGCCCTGCTGGGAGACCGGCACATAGGTCAGATTGCCCGTGAAGAGCTTAGAGTCGATGCCACCAAGCACCAGTTGGCCGCCAAGCTTGGCAGTTCCGGCGCGTGCCAAGTAGAAGCCAAAGGTGGGTTCATCGATCAGACCCTGCTGGTAGAGATTGTAAAGGGGCGGCAGCACCCCATCCACGGCAATGGCCTGGTAGCCCAGGCCCAGAATGCCGTCGAATAGCACCCCGGTGAAGCTGTCCCCTGGCTGGGATGTGGCCTCACCGAAGGTCTGATTTACGATGTTCAAGCCATTGATATTGACGGTGTCGGTGGACAGAAAGCCGGACAGGCTGCCCGTGCCGTACTGGATGGCGAAGCCCTTTCCGTTGGCCACGTACGAGCTGGAGGCACTCGAGTCGTACTGGTTGTGGGTCTGGCAGGGCACATTGCTGGTCGGACAGTGCTTGGAAGGCACCCACAGGTTCGCGGAGCCCGTGTCGAAGATCACCTTAAAGGACTGCGGGGGCGTGCCAATGCCAATTACGCCGTAGTAGTACAAGTTCTGCCAGTTGGACAGCGACAACGCGGCATTTCTGTGGTGCCGCCAGCTGGTGGTCGCCTTATTTTGCTGGTGGTGCTTGTAAATGGGAATGCGGTGCAGCTTGGCGGCGATCAGCGCCACAATGGACAGTAGAAGAAGAAGTTTCTTAAACATGTTGGTTGAGAACTGTTTGTCTAAGCCACCCTGGTGGACATAGCGGTCGTGTTGGGCTATTTATAGGGCTATGAAGAGCCCAAAGCTGTGCAGGATTGATCGCTGCACGAAATTAATTTTGAAATTTATCGCTTAGCTTTTGCTACAGTGAGCGACAAAGTTGAGGACACATAGTTGATTTAAAGGGTTTTTGGTCTGAACCCATTAAAAGTGAGTAAAATGGTAAAATGGCAAAAGGAAACTTCTCAAATTCAAATTAAAAACATGCTTATAATTTCTGCTTCCGAGTAAATCCTTCTCTTTTGCAGTATTATACAGATTAATTATTTTCGCTAGGCTCTTTTCTTCTATACTTTTTCTATTTTTCCTTGCGTCGCATTTGTAAACGTTTTTAGCTACTGCTCTGCTTATATATTTAATTCAAATGCAATGAAATTTGAGTTACATACTTTTCTTACAATATGCTCATATATATTGTATGCCACATTAGAACTATATTTAAATTTTTTCCAGTGTTGTTATAAGTTGCTGTCGTGCAGAAAATAAAAATAAAAGATTAACGTCACCAACGCAGAAATATCGTTCTCTAAAATTACACTAAAATTACTTGTTCACGCTGCGAAAAGCGTTTAAAATATAAATTGAAATTTGGAATAGATAAGATAAAGAGTTAAATTTGTGCCATGACTTTTCATATAGATTGATTGATAGTTATTTAAATGCATATATTTTGATTTCTTTATAAAGATGTTTTATCATTATCAAATCTGAATCACAAGCCTCAGCCTAAGCCACAGGGGCAAAGCCAACGCGATTCTGTTGGAGGTCGAACTGAGTGTAGAACTGGCCAATGAAGACATCGCCGAGTATCCAAAAGTCGGTGTTGATGTAGGTGAAGCTGGACATGCAGAAGGTGGTGTCGCTCTCCGTGAAGTTGCTGATGTAGGCGGAGGCGGGCAGGTTGAAGATGGTGCCGCCGAGATTGAAGCTGAGCACGGGCAGCGAGTCCACCGTGGAACAGTCCACGTAGTAGTCACCATCCATTTCGGTGGCGCCAATTATCTGGTTCAGCTGGGTGTAGGCGCTGCCGGGACAGGCCAACAGCGAGGTGCCCGTGTCGGCAATGGCCTGGCAGTTGTAGCAGACCACATATCCACCCATTACGGCACTGGTCATCTCAAACTGCCAGTAGCCCTGCTGGGAGACCGGCACGTAGGTCAGGTTGCCCGTGAAGAGCTGATAATCGATGCCACCGAGCACCAGCTGGCCGCCCTCCTGTGCCGATCCGGCACTGGTCAGGTAGAAGCCAAAGGTGGGCTCATCGATCAGACTCTGCAGGTTGAGATTGTAAAAGGGCGGCAGCACCCCATCCACGGCAATGGACAGATAGCCCAGGCCCAGAATGCCATCGAATGGGACTCCGGTGAAGCTGCTGCCTGGCTGGGATGTGGCTTCGCCGAAGGTCTGATTGAGGATGCTCAAGCCATTGATGGTGACGGTGTCGGTGGACAGAAATCCGGTCAGGCTGCCCGTGCCGTACTGAATGGAGAAGCTCTCCCCGTTGGCCACGTACGAGCTGGAGGCACTCGAGTTGTACTGGTTGTGGTTTTGGCAGGCCACGTCGGTGGCCAGGCACTGCACCGAGGGCACCCACAGGTTCGAGGAGCCCGTGTCGAAGACCACTTTGAAGGACTGGGGGGGCGTGCCAATGCCAATTACGCCGTAGTAGTCCATGTTTTGATTGTTGGCCAGGGGCTCGTTCGTGTAATCGTCGTCGCTCTCCTGGCTGTTGCTGTAATCGCCATAGCTGGACACCACATAGAGAGCCGTCTGCTCCGGATGGTACTTGTGGTGCAGGGAGCGGGTGGCCGCCTTGCGCTGCTGGCGGGTCTTCTGGTGGTGGTGCTTGTGGATGGGAATGCGGTGCAGCTCGGCGCTGACCAGCGCCACAATGGCCAGCAGTAGGAGAAGTTGCCTGAACATGTTGGTTGAGCCTTGACTGGGCCACTTTGGCCGGCATTGCGGCCAGGTTCGGCTATTTATACGGCTGCGATAAGCCCAAAGCTCTGTAGGATTGATCACTGTACGGTAGTAATTTTAAATTTATCGCTAATTGTGGCTTAATTGCTAAACAAACTGATTGATAGATAGACAAAATAATCGAACAAGAACAAAGAAAAACATTACAATAAAAAAAAAAAATAATAAAAAATAAATAAAAATAAAAAACAAAAAACGAATTGAAAATCGCTTACCGAGAGGAACATCTGCGAAACGTGTCCAATGCTCGAAAATCGAAAATGTTGGGCAAAGAGTCGAATTTATTTTATTCGAAAACGTTTGATTTAATGGAAATCAAATTAAATTTGAAATATTTACTTATTATTTTCTCGTATATTATGTTATAACTATATCTCAATTTTTTTCAGTGTTGTCATGAGTTGCTGTCGTGCAAAAAATAAAGCAAAGAATTTCAGTCAACGTCACAGACATTTCGTTCTCCAAAAATTACACGTTCCAAGCTCAGGTATTAATGAAATTAATTGAGCGAATTCCAGCCCAATATTTCGTCGTTATTGAAAGAGGTATAAAAAAACGAAAATGTTTACAAACAGTTTCTGATTACTATCTGACTTGAGTGTAAATAGAAATTCGATAGTTGCATAGGTCAGCAATAAAATCAGTTGAAAATAAAAAGAAATAGATTTGAAAATAAAATAAATAAATGAAACGTAATAAAAAATTAATAAATTATATTGAGCTCTTTAGCTGGAATAAAAGTTATATTTATTAAATATCAAGCTATTTTTGATAGCGTTGGATAATGGTTATTTAAATATAAGTTTGTAATAATAATGATTTTGAATTGAATACTAAATTGAATAAATGTTAAAAATCATATTTAAAAGATAAAAGTAAATTAAGGAATTATTAAATAAATGCTTTCCATTTTCACAGAAGTGAAATTAATTGTTTCGAAATAATAATAATAAAAAATTTTTGATACCATATTATGTGAATATATTATATTTGCATTGAATTACATAATAAAAGAAATTGTTGATTATATTTTTCGATTATTTAAGTTTTATTGTTCAGATATGCAGATAGTTAAAAATACATTGTTTTCTAATTAATTTAAAAGTATTTTGCAATTGGGAATTTCACCCAGAAATTGAGCTATACAGAAATTGAGCTAGGGACAGGGCTACACCAAAGACAATATAAATACTAATTGTCTACATTTCTAAATATTATATTGTCTTTGGCTACACCTTGGTCGCAATGCCGACGCGCTTGTACTCCAAGTCGAACTCCATGAAGTGGGAGCCCATGAACGTGTCGCCCAGGATCCAGAGATTGGCGTAATCGATGCCACTGCCGCTAGTCAACTCCTGGCTGCCCTCGTCCAGGCTGCTAAAGCCCGAGACACACACGTCCTTAAATCGCACCACGTAGTCCTGTGGGGTGAGAATAAAATCGCGTCGTCCGATGTTGAATGTGATGTTCGGCAATTTCGATATGCTGGCGCAGTCCAAAATGTAGACGCCATCGTTCTTGCTGAGCTTGGCATTCAGCTTATCGTTGATGATCAACAGGGCAGATCGGGGCGCCACAATTAGCGAGGTGCCCACATCGACGACGGCCTGGCACTTGCTGCAGAGCGCAGTGTTGCCGCCCACGCTGATGCTGCCGACGGTGAACTGCCAGTAGCCGACCCTGGACACAGGCACATAGGTCAGGCAGCCGCGGTACAAGGTCGGATCGCTGGGGCCGAACTGCAGGCGGCCGCCGTTGGGGTCGATGACGCCCGTGTTGTTGCGTTCCAGGTAGAAGGAGAAGGTCGCCTGCGAGATCAGATTCAGTTCGACGAGATTGTACAGGAAGGGCGTCGCATTGCCGACGGCGATCTCCTGGAAGCCCAGTCCGAGGATGCCATCGAAGTCGGAGGTGTTGAAGACGTTCGTCGGCAGCGAGGTTATCTCCGCAAAGACTTGCTTCGGGACGGTCAAGCCAGCCATCTCGACGGAGTCCTCCGAGAAGAAGCCCGCCAACCGGGTGGGCAGATTGTCGTGCGTGGCGTACTGAATCTGAAAGGCGGTGCCGTTGGCCACATACGTCTTGGACAGGCTCGAGTTGTAGCGCTCCCGCCGCAGGCAATTGTCCGTGGTGCACTGCACCGAGGGCACCCACATGTTCGAGGAGCCCGTGTCCACGAGCATGGTGAATTGCTGCTTGCCACCGATCGTCATTATAACGGAGTACATGGTGTTGTACGCATTGATCAGCGTCGAGCTCGTTGAGCCATTTCCATTCCCACTGGCCGTGCTCAAAATTTGCATTTCGTTATTGTTGTTCAGGAGCCTGGTCTGCAGCGCCACCATCTCGGAGCCCATACCTCCGGCCGAGTTCCTGCGATTCGATTGCCGCTTCAGGGCCACGTGCATCCCCTTGCGCCTCCTCCGGCCGTCCACGGAGCCGCCGAACACCAGCAGAGCCACCACCAAAATCCGGATCCAATTGCAATGCATGTTCTCTCTGCTATAATACACAATAATTCCAACCTCACGTATTTATATGAATGCTGCCAAATATTTGAACTGCGGCTGTGCGCAGCTGTTTATCTTATGGGCTCAGCTATTCCAGAGGATTTGCGATCACTCGATGAACGTGCTGCGTAGGCAATTTTGCAACTGTATAATTGTAATTTTCGAATTCTTAAGGTTTTCATTTTTTTTACAAGGTGTTAAATTCTTCTGCCTAATTAAAATATACCTTAAGTGATTTTTGCTTTTATTAATTATTCAAAATTCAAATTATTCAAAAGGAAATATTTTCAGAGTTTTGAAGTTGCAGTCACAAAGGATGCGACCTTGATAACTCGGACACGCCCACTATAACGTTAATCAATTTCTGATTATAAAATCGATCGCTCGGATTTCTGCGAGCGTAGAAATGTATATAATTTAAACATATGACATTATTTATCCAAAAAATACGGATTAGAAAATTGAAAAATTACTATATCCTAACTATTTATTGTCCGATCTCGAAAAGATATATCGTTTGATTCCTAAATATATATAGAATGGATCACCATTAAATGTATTCATATTACAATTATTGCCATTTTGGAAAATATAGTGACATTTGTTATTTTTGCTAAGCTATGTCAAAAATTTAAAGTGGATTTGTGAATGATTTATACTCGCTCAAGAAATTATATATTATTACAAGATATGACATTCGAGTAAGATATGAGTGTTTACACATTTATAATTTTGTTGTAGAAAACCTTGCATAAGCCGAAAACGATGAAAAATGTTGCATACTTTTAGATGCTCCAATAATAAGCAACGGCTGCATATTAACTAACCTACGATAGACTTCATGGCATTGCATAATTTTAGGCTGAAAACGCAAAAAGCTGTGTGTAAATAATAAATGACCATATCTCTCTCAAACTTTGTAAAATTTGTTGAATTAAAACCTTGAGTGAGAATCCATAATTTGCTTTTTGCGAGTTCAAGTGTATATGAGATACGAATATATAAAGTATGAAAATGGCTCTACCTCGGTTATATTCTTGCACTTTCATGACTGGCGCCATCCTATGGTCGGTGGAAGTAAAGATACAATAGCCGCTAAAAACTGGTTGATTGCCAATGTAAGCTTGTAAGAGGTGGCGCCAGCTGTTGGCGAACAATGGACTTTTATTACACGTTAGCCGAGACAACAACCATTGAATCATGTAACTGAGCTTACATTATGTTGTAGCAGATGTAACAAATTTTGGAAGCTTTTATTTATTTGTTCAGTTGTTTTGAATAATATTTGATTGCTTTATTAAGTTATTTTTTATTTGTACATTGGAGTTCATTTACAAATACTCTTGATGAAGTTTTAACAAATATTTTACTGATGAAGTTTTCAATTTTTAGAAAAATCAAAAATAAATATTTAGTAATATAACATGATTATTTAAGTTAGACTTAAGTAAAGTTATTTAGAATTAATGTAACCTGAAAAGAAAAAACTTAAGAAATAAGAAAAGAAAATCGTTTTAATTTGCTTTAAATTTAAAAATTAAATTGACTGTATGATTTTTTAAGTTTTGTTTGAGCTTCAATTATATTTTAAGTTTTTCTCTGAAATCACTTTATAATCTGATAAAAGATAAAAGTATTTTTTTATTTTTTTTTACAAATTGTGTACTTCTGTTACATGATCTGATCTTTTGCGATGAAACACGAACTGCAAGAAGCAGACAAGTTTTTTATTTGAGGACTCAAAGGACGCCTTTGATTCATAAGCTAAAAAGGACGAAGCTCAGCCAAGCAGTTGGTCAATACTTTTGGCCAATAAGTAGCGAAATGAAAGTGATTGCAAAAGTTTTGCTCGAGCAGCTGCCTTATTGACGCTTAAAATATGCCAAGTTTTATTTGCTAATTGCAGCCAAATGTAGCCGAAGACGCGGGGAGGAGGGGAGGGGAGCTGCTGCAGTGTAAACAGCCGCAAGGACAAAACTTCCAATACCAATGCTGGCCAAGAGCCACCGCCAAGAGATAAATGGAGAGGGAAAGTGAGGGGGGGAGAAGAGCCCTGGAGCTGTGACAACGTTTACAGAAATCACACAAAAAACCGCCGCCGGTGGGCAAAAGTTTTCCACAGAAAACTCGAAGGCAACGTTTTTCCGCAAATTTCTTTAGCAAGTTTTTGCTTATTTCTGTTGTGTGTGTGTGTGCAGATGAGAGGAGAGGAGAGCGGGGGGGGGGGGGGGGGGGGGGGGGCAACGTTGTAATTGAATTTGCGTCAAGTTCTATTAAGTGGCATAAACTTTTGGCCTGCGGAATTGAAGTTGGCGCCCAGCCGCATGTGCATTTTTCATATGTTTATCGCAGTGTTCAATATATATTTATATACATATACGATCCCTTCCCCCTCTGCTACCCCCGCCAACTGGCTGGCACTTTGTTTGTTGCTGAGCCGCTTTTTCTGACAAGTCTGCGCAATGAAAGTGACTGGTAAAAGAAATGTGCGGAGTTGGGGAGTTGGTTTTGTCTGAGTTAGGAACTGTTCTTATCGCCCACTTGGCTGTCATTTGCCAGCGACATGTGCGGTTATCAATGAAGCATTAAATTGTTTTGCCATTTTAGAGTTTGAGTTGATGTAACAATTCCTTTTTATGTGCCCCGTGCACTTAACTGACATTCCATGTTTACGTCTTACCAACAAAAACCAAAGAAAGAAGAATAAATATATCTCTCAATCTTTCAGGCATTAGCCGCAAGTCTTGGCCAAAAAAAATCACTTCATTTGTGTTTAGCCGTGCGCACCAGACAATCCACTCATTTCCATTCATTCGCCTATTCGCTTCAACCGAAACTGGCCACAACGGGGAATTTGCCAAATTCGGGGCTGGACTCGAGCTCATTTCGTATGCAGGACCATTAGAAACTAGACCCTTATATAGCCAATTTATGCATTGTACTTCATATTATGCAAAACCAAACAACAAAAAATCTGGGCTAAAAAGGGGAAGAAGAAGAATCAAGTGTAAACGCATTAGATTGTTAATGCTGTGCATTTGTTATCAGGTTTTCAGTTTTCAGCTATTTACAATCTGTGTATCCTGCGAGAGTAGGTCACGGGGCTCAACAATAAACCGTTAACATGCGTCCTCGAATGAAGGCTAAAACGCAACCAAGAAGAAGCAGCCCGAAGCAGGCCACAGCTGCTGTGCGAGTGCGACGTGTGACATCAAATATTAAGATTGAAAACGGCAGCTGGTGACATCTTTTCAGTTGTTCTCCGTTCTGGTCTGTTTTTCGGCTTTTATTCAACGCTTTGCACCCCCTGAGCCCTAAAATGGTTAAGACGTGCGCCCAATTGCAAGATATTATGGCAGAAATATTTTTGTATTTACGAGCGAGTCCAAATTATTCTACACAGTATATGGAGTAGAAAAAAATAACAACGAGTGAGCATGACGAGATGATAAAATAGAATAGAGTGAAATAATAATAATTAAGGCAGAACAATCGAATCACAAAAAGGAGCTAACGATACCAAAGTAACGAGTGCAAAGACAAATTAATAACGAATATATAAATGGTTAATAACAAAGCAACGAGTAATGAAAATACAAAGAGTAGCATAAAGAGTAGTATAATATAGTAAAAAGTATAAAGAGTGGGAGAAAATAATGATAAGGTAAATTAAAAAAAATATAAAACAAAGCAAAAAGTAAATCAACAAGTGGGACGACATGAGAATCAGACTTATACAACGAGTAAAAGTACAAAAGTAACGAGTAACTGGAAAACACACTTTAAAAAAAAAACAAACAAAAATTAAGGTCAGTAAAGTGGATGAAATTGAGTTTAAGCAAAATTTTAATAGTAAATGCAGCAAAATTAACGAAGAAACGAATAAAATTAAATTGTTGGTTTTCCATATAGATTTTTTTTATTAATTGCTCAATTAAAAAGTTTTGCTCTCGCATTTTGTTTGCTTAATATGTGAAATATTTGTTAGATATTTGGCAAATAGTTTCTCAAGACCCGTCATCATCTTTTAAAGACCTTTTCTCTACTTCACAGTTGACTAGTCGGTCAACTAAAACAACAATAATTGCCAACAATAACCTAGGCCAATTAATTTGTATTTATGCAGAGGACGGCTTTTGTTTACACTACGCCATACTTAGTTCTTGAACCCATAAACAACAGCAACAACAACAACAACAACAACAATGGATACTTGAATAGCAAGTTGAAAGACTTTTGTGCCTAAAACCAAATAAACATAAAATACACTTGTTGTTCGTGTGTGTTTTGTGTGTTTAGGGTGTGTGAACACTTCATTAAATTTTGTGAAATGCAACAGCTGCTGGCTTAATAACAGGACACACCGCAAAAACAACAATAGGAACAACAATTTCAACAATTTCTGCACACGAATTGAAAATTTTGCAACTGCGCAGAAATTTACGTATTTAATATTTGCTTTCATTCATCTTTTTTATGGCAAAAGTTGTGTGAAATATTTATAAGCTCTGGCTGCCAACGTTGGCTACGGCGAACCGATAAGGATTTTGGCCATGTTTGTGGCCCAGTGATGGGCTCAACAGTCGGCAGGACAATTGACAGGATAAACAAGAAGTGCCCGACTTCAGTTAGATGTTGTCTACTATGCTGACAACTATTTCGGTTTGGTTTGCTTCACCGATATCCATTCAAATTGTCAGCCATACTCCAAGTTCCCCCCTCCCAAACACGCACACATGACAGATATTTGCTTTTATGGCAGCTGTGTGTGTGTGTGTGTGTGTGTGTGTGTGTGTGTGTGTGTGTGTGTGTGTGTGTGTGTGTGTGTTGAGGACATGCATACGTCAGTTGGTTGTACAGTTTATCCAGTATATAAACTTCAACAACATACGTGTACACACTGGAATGCCCCTCTACAACTATTTCCGCTTACTGCAAACAAATCCAGCTAGCTAAACATCACAAGCAACAACAGCAACAACAACAACAATAGCAACAACAACAATTGTTGGAACAATGACCGGGTCTATGGCGCGTATACGCAATATTGGCACTGGCATATTATTGAGTTGGCAGCCATCGAATCCATTGAAACGTTTTGTGAATCGAGCACATAACAGTAAATGTCCTTAACCCCGTCTCATTAAATATGTTGACATGTTGATAAATCGATGTAATAGTCCTCTCTGACTCGATTTGATAGACTTTCGGTGCCCCTGACAGTTCAATGCGGAGAGTTTTAGTTGAACAAGATATTTCTTTCTTTGTTTTTTTATGTTGTGTGGAATGTTGGGAGTGAATTATCTGTTGCTTAATTCGAGACCTGGAAAGTTTATTATTTTTATGCATAAATATAAGTTGCAAATGCAATTGATGGCTATTAATAAATTAATCCTAGTTGATGGATATTCTGTATAATATAATATATATATAATAACAAAATCAAAAATAGTACATTAAATATCAAAATTCTTCCGGCTTTAAGTAACATTTAAATTTTTAGCTCCAGCGGAATGGCTGAAAGGAGCGAGAGAAAGAGATAGAGTGAGAGAGAGTGAGAGAGACGCCAGCCAAGTTTGGCACTTGAAGATGTTAATAGGTTTTAAGCGTCTTTAAGCTCGTTAATCCCCTCTGTTGGAGCCGTTGTCTATTGGCTTCGTTTTCTTGCCCACTGTCTCTGGGGAGGAGGTGTCATATTTGATTTTGCATTTTCGTGTTGTGCTTCGATTTCGATGTCTGTCTGCCTGTCTCTCGTTTGCACCTTCATCAGAATTGTGACAGGGCAAAAACTTTGCGCTTAAAAATAAATCAAAACTTTTCATTCGTGCATTATTTCCCCAGATAAATGTGCTGATAATTTGTATGTGTTTTTGCATATGTCAACTTTTGTCAATGGGCCAAGAGTTTCGGCAAAAGTTTCCTTCGCCTCGCAGACTGTTTGCCAAGTTTTTGCATCGTTTTTGTCGACGTTTTTTGGCTTCGGCTGAATGGGAATGAGATTTGGCTAAGATAACCAGACAGGCAAATATGCTGTTGTAGTTGTAGGCGTTGCGGGTGTATGTAGCTTATCTAAAATGATTACACAAACATAAATAAAAAAATATTAATCTCTACAGAACTGATTAAATGTTTAAGCTCGTTCACGAAATCAAAAGGTTTTGCGTCCTGCTGTCCATTCGTCTGTCCAAACTGCCACAACTTAACCAAAACTTAACCAATTTTTATGTTTGATGGCATTTTGGTCATAATTTTTCATGCAAAAATTATAAAAATAAATATTTTTTTTTTGGAAAAAATCATGCCGAAATTGACAAAACTCCATAACTCCCATGTTTTAAATTACCATAACTTTGTCAAAAATGAGCAAATTTTCATGTTCGATAGCATTTTTGGCATGAATTGATTCTACATTTAAAAATATTTATTATTATACTCTAAACTTTACTTGGTTACTTTTTCTAATTTAAATTAATTTTATTTGTGATTATTTTTTAACCACATAGATTTTTTAACCACATAGATTTTCACTTTGTCTTAAAATAATTTTACTGGCTAAAAAATTGCTTTGGTTTAAAGGTTATTTTAGCTAGCTTAAGCAGAATTTGCGGAAAATAAAAAATATATAAATAAATAAATTTTAGGTTTCGTCAATTTGTCATGGGCTTCTCACCTTTGGCTGCTCGGATAAAAGTAAAGCTTAACAAAAATCAATCATGGTCTTTAGCCTTGTGTAAGTGGCATAACAATTGATAAAGTATTCGACATATTGGGAAGGTCTGAGGCGACACATAACAAACTTTTCTTATCCAAGCCATACACCCAAAAAGTTGTCAAATGTGAACCCTTCAAAAGCATCATTTTGGTGTAAACAATTCAATTGCATAAATATGCAAAACTTTTCGTAAAGTTGACAAAAATAACAACAACATCAAAAAAGTTGAAAGAAAACAAAAATAGGAGAGGAAAAGCAAACCGACAACATTTACACAGTTTATTTCATAGCCGGGTAATGTTCAAGAAATAATTTTACAATTTTATTCAATCAAAGTGTCGACTCGATTCCGCTTAACAAAAGCAGTCAAAACCCAACTGATGAAAAGAAATGCAAACTTTGGCAAAAGCCCGACCCCACCCCCAGCCCACAGCCCTCCCCTCAATTGCTGTTGAATGTTTTGTCACCTATGTCTGCCTAAAACGTAGCCAAAAACTTCGGAAGTTATTTAAAACATTTCCGTTCGCTTTTCGGTTTTCGTTTGCAAAGAAAAATGCGTTTTTCATG
The DNA here is from genome assembly GCA_004143825.1 of Drosophila micromelanica. Classification (NCBI taxonomy): domain Eukaryota; kingdom Metazoa; phylum Arthropoda; class Insecta; order Diptera; family Drosophilidae; genus Drosophila; species Drosophila micromelanica. The sequence goes on from SCDY01000142.1 coordinate 82,769, forward strand.
CTAATGTCAAACCCTAATACATTCGACGCCCACCTCCCACGCCCCCTCACATCCCAGCAAACCTCAGCCTAATACCCGTGCTTTATGTCCTGCGCTTGTGGGGCTGTTAGAGGGCCCCAATATGTGTTCTCAGATTTTTGGGGGCATTTAATTGAAGTGCGGCACATTCGAATTTTGTGGGCGTTCTCAATGCTGAGTTATTTCCCTCTTGAGATTTTCAATTGTACCACTGAAACTTGCTTTTTTGACTTGGCTTGAATTGCGTGGGCGTGGCTTGCTGATAGGGCTCTTAAGTTGCATTGTGCCTTAGTTGGCGGCCAAAAAAGCAGATAATATGTCAAAGTTGGCGTAAAGATCGGATAACAGCGATAATTTTAGAAAAACTTAAAGTAACAAAAAAAGGTTGCTTGGAAAAAATATATATTAGTTATTTAAAAAAAAATAACAGAAAAAATCAAAAGCTTTAAATATGGTCTTTGTGCGATTAAACTGGTAGTATAATAATAAATTCAATAAAGTTATGTGAGTTATATGATATATATTTATCTAGTTATTTTATTTCAATTAGCTCAAAAAAATGTCTGTGGCAACAGGCGATATAGTTCTTGCAGCAGCTGCGACATTTCCGTGCTAAATAAATTTCAGCACAATTTAATTTCCCATTTGTTAATGACAACCTGGCATAAAGCAGCAAAAACAACTGAATTCCACACACACACACACACACACACACACACACACACACACACACACACACACGTTTTCACTAAATGCAAACAAATGAGCAGAAACGGCGTCTCACATTTTACTAGCAATTTGTAGGCTTACGCAGAAGGGGTGGGATGGGGGGGGTTGCAGTTGGGGCAGTGTCATTTGAAGTGTTGCAGCTTCGTTCTTCGCGTCGCCTCGCTGACAGCGAAAATAAAAATTTTTCAGCAGCCCAGACACAGACTCAGAATGAGGCAGGGACAACAGAGACAGACGGACAATAAACACATGTTTCAGTTTGTAATTCACGCGGCCATAAAGTTAGCGCAGACCAAACGCCTGGCCCGCCACCTCGACAGCCTCTTAAAATGGTGCAAAAAAGAAGCAAATAACAAAATAAATAAAGGAAAAGTAAAATATAATGGGCGAGGGCAGCCGAAAAGTATCTGCGTTTTGTTCTTTTATTTGTTTTGTTGTGTCTCTGCGAACACATATGCCCTTCAGGGCCGAGTGTTTCAGGTTTTGCACGCAGTTTGCCCAAACGGGGATTACTTTTGACAATCGGACACCTACGCACAATGGGTGCCCGCTTTATAAATACATATATCTTCTTTGAAATTGGAAAAACATTTCTGAGGTTTAGGCAAAACAAATCCACGATGAAAACATTTCGCACTCTTTTGTTTATTTAGAAATAAATACATTTTCAAGAGGTTACAAAGTCTATTTATTTTTTCTGTGTTGAAATTTTAAACCTTTAATTTCAGAAATTATTTTTCTATGCTTTTTGCTTTAAATATCAAGCATAATAAATTTTTGAGTTTGTTTTTTCTATTATTATATATTTTCATATAAATATATATTTAAAAACAAATAAATATCAATTATAAAATATCAAAGAATAGCTATGCAAAAGAAGATATACTTTATATATTGGTTTATTTACTTTACATATTGTTTTAATTAATTTTTTGTTTAAGTAAAGGGTAAACAGAAATTGTTTGAACTAAAGTAAAATGCTTTTTTCTGCAAACGTTAGTGGGAATATGGTCTCCGCGACTCCTGCTGTGTCTGTGGGCCATAAACAGAGCTGGCTAATTATGGCCACTAATGAGCTTGAAATGGCACTTACACAAACCGAAAGAAAAACACACATACACACACACACACACTAGCAAGGGTCCAAATGCATAGTTCAGTTTGTATTACTTCGTATTTAGACATTTGCTGGCATCGTAAAAGGGGCAACAAAAGGCGACGAACCAATAGCCAAATGCAATGCATTTAGCATTTGTTCTACACTCGGCACACTCTTTATTTGGCCGTAATTTACGAGTTGGGCCAACTCAGCCAACACAGCCAAAGCGTGGCCAACTATGCGCTGCATTATGGCCGGCGTCAGCTATTTAAATTAAACCCATCCGAAACTGAACATAAGTATAGCGCACAATTACAAATTGTCTGCGCAATGTCAACGGAATTAGCACATTTTATGGGCCGTCATAAAGGGACGAAAAACTTGAAGTATTTCCGTATTATGGAACTTCGGCCCACAATATATTTATTTATTATTATTTATTATTATTGGTTATTTTCGTATTTATATATTATTTTTGAAATGCATGTTGAAAGTGTGTTTAGCTATCTTTTCAGTCAATACAGGGTATTAACAAAGATAATACACATTTATATTGTCACGCAGTTTAAGCTAGTGCTTTCCAGATTTTAGCGCCCTTTTCTGGCACAAACTGAATTTTCATTGAGATGTCTGCCTACCTTTCTGTCACCCTCTCTCTTTGTGTCTGTCCCTGTGTCTGTGGGTGCAACTTCAGAGCGCTCAATATTATTGTTGCTGGTTATTACAACATTTTCAGTTAATACGAGAGATCGTCTGGCCAGATTCAGACTCCGACTCCGACTCAGGCCAGCCGCCTGTTATTGTAAATTTTAATTATTTTCTACAAATGATGATTAAATTGGCCTCAGGCAGCACAGATATTAAATCAATACATGCAATGGCTCCGCTCCCCTCGCCCCTTGTCGACAAGTCTGCGTGTGTGTTGGTTTGTTTCTGTCGGTGAGCGCGTTTAAATGGCCATAAACTCCGATTGGGCGACAGTTTACCGGTTTGCAGTTCATTATGGCACAAATTGACTTTTTGTCGACGGCCCAACGCTATGAACAGTTTTAATAAACAAAATGCTGGCTATTTATGGACGATATTGGCCAATAAGCGGCCAACAAAAAACAGCAGCCAACAAGCGGCAAAAAGTCAACTTGAAAACAAACAAAAAAGAAAATAAAAATTATCAAATTATTTATAGGCAGCTGTCGAATGCTCTGTTAATATTTTGTATACATAAGAAAGTGCAAAATTTATAAAAATATTTTTGAAAAAAGAAGATATTTATTAAATTTCCAAATAAAATCTGCTTTTATGTCAAAAAGTGACGTAAATACTTGACAAGCCTTTTCACAAAGTATATATACCCGTATTATGGAACTTATAGTCAAGCTCAGTAAAAAATTCAATTAAATGCGTATCTCTAGCCTTGAGCTCTGCATATCGAGAGCTTACAATATTAACAAGCCATCAAAACTCAGCAAGAGGAACAGCAAAAATATGAACAATAAAAGCAACTACATAGTTCGGATCATGCAAATTCCCAATGTGCATTACTAAATCAAGAGCCAATAGATTGCACAGAGTGTGTGTGGGTGTGTGTGTGTATTAATTGAAAAACTCTTACATTTGATGGACTTTTCAAATATTTCAATGGTTGTGCTCTGGTAGGAATGTCAAAAACACAAGCCCGCACACACACACACACACACACACACACTCACAAATCGCAAGCACATTCACAACGTATTTTTGAGGAACGCACATCGAGTGAATGTCCATTGTGGCCAGGTTACAAACACTCGAATGGGTAAATGGCTCAAATTGATTGAATTTTGCACTTTGGTATTCATGAGGCGAACAAATTTGAATGCTGCTAAATTTATGACCCATGACAGCCAAACGAATTATTCTTCTTTTTTTTTTTCAAAATGTCCAAAAAACGAATCAAACAATCAAAATTAATAGCTTACGAAAAATGCTCGATTTTAAAAGCATCCACTTTCAATAGAAAATGGCTGCTTTAAGATTTTAAACGCTTACATAGAGTATTTGACTTTTATTATAAGACTTGCAATTAAGTGCGGTGGGCATCTATTTAATTAAAATTAGAAAGATTTTGTTGTAGAGTTTAAATCGATTTAATGTATATAGTTTGTATATGTGGCTTATGACCCGAAAGGGTATTTGAAATGCAGCCATTTTCAAAATTCTTGACTCTTTTGTATTTGTTTTCAGTTGGATTCATTAAGAAAAGTTAAGAAAAAGTAATCGAAAGAGTTGGAAAATTACACTTAATGGATTTTAATTATGCATTGGCAAAAGTCTCGCAGCAAAGAAGAGCGTACAAAAAATAAAAGGAGTATCGTCCTTTGCTTTGGCTTTGAATATTTGATTGAGTCCAATGAGTTCGCCAAGTGAAAGTCGTTGCATACTTGCGGGCGTTATGTCTCGTCTCGATTTTGGTTTCTGCTCCCAAGTTAAACGAAGCACGAAGAACGTCGACCAAGGAAAAGGAGGGGAACGCTGTTCGTCCTTGTCCAATTCAATTTGCCCGCATTTCAATTTCCTTTCATTTTACGCTCTCTTACGCATCAGTGTCTTGCGGCGAGTCCTGCCACCCAATCGAATTGGCATCAAAGCCTAACCACAACGGATCACATATGTCCCGCATTTGCCTATTTAATATGCTGGCTAAAATATGCGCAGCGCCATTGCAATTTATTTGCCTTACTTTGTTTTTACTGCTATGAAATATTTTCTTTTTGGGAAGTTCATTGCACGCTGTTTTGGCAAATGAGCATCGCCCCCGGAGCTACTTATAGATATGATAAATTATTGTTGTTTGCCGAGAGAATGCCAAGACATTGGAGACAAATATGCTCTTGGATTTATGCATCTGATTGTTATAGCTAGCCAAAAATAAAATGCTGCCAATTCCGCAAGTTTATATCTGTAGTAAATGGTAATAAATCTGTTGTCTCTTTAATAAATGTGGGAATTCATATTTATCTCAGAATTGTATAAAACTATAATTTATATATTGCAAGTTTTTTTTTAGAAAATTTTATTTTTTAATGCCGTTTCACATATTATTTGACATAATAATTTAATGCTGCAATTTTAAGTTTTCATCAATACTTAAACGTGTATTGAATACTTTTCTGTTTTATTCCATCCATGTTTGACTCTGCTTAAAATGCAATTTAGCAAACAAATTGCAGTTAATTTGCAGCACAAAATCCACGTAATTAGTCAAGTAATTAGTCGGGATTTTTAAAAGTAGAAAGCCAAACCAGAGAGAATAAATTACTTGGGTTGAAATTCTTAGCGTATAAAAAGTAACTAAAGTCTCTAGTTCTATATTTCACAGCGAATTTATAGTAGATTCGAGTGGCAAGCGCATAACAAATGCCTGTGGAAATGTTCGGCAACATGTGTTGCCACATTTATGTGCCATTATCGGGTGCCCCAACCCGCCAGTGTCATGAATTGATGTGAGGAGCTGGCGGAAATCTTGCTGGCAATGTCTGCCACATAATACCGTTACTTTCTGCACCTTTGTCATGCACATAATGCTAAAATATTATACCGATATTATGTAAATTTTTATTGTTTTTCATGCGGGTGCCCGGCATGGCGCCCCGCCGCTCCCCCCGCTCCATGCCCCCCTCCCGCGCACCGGGAATGGTACACGGCTAAAGGGATTTGGTGCGTGATGAAATTAGGATAATTTAATAGATTATGCTTGGCGTTGATTTTTCATGTATACCATAGACAGGCATAGACCCTGGGCACAATCGGAAGCTCGGGCTGAGGGCCGATTCGGGTACGAATCATGCATTATACATAATACGTAATACATACTCGTAATACCTGTTATGTGCCGTCTATGCGTATTGATTGCATTAGCTCCAAACTCGCACCTTCTGGCAGTCATTGTTGTCTGGCATCCAAAAGCCGACTGCCACCCACTTTGGGGATTTGGGATCTCTTTAGCGCAAAACGTGCCACCCCCTGTGGGGGAGATTTTCTTTCGTTTCGTTCTGCCTTTATTTTCGGGCCCTTACCAAGCACATCGCGTACCTTCAAGACGCATTTCGTCACCTGGGCAACGGCTCGCAATTGCAATTTTCAACACTTTTTAAAATTTTTAAATATAAAGAGAACTTTAATGTTTTTTAAACGATTAACAATAAATGATTTTAAATGATTAACAATAATTGTATGTTCAAATTAAATTTGTGTACTTTGAGATTTTGAATTTCTGTGATTGATTGTTAAATATATGGTCATTTTTTTAATTTTTTGACTTTTAACTTTTTGCTTCTCTTTAAACATACTTATTGACTCCTATTTTACCAGATCTTAAGTTGGACATTTCAAAAGTTTTCGCATTAGATTGTGATTTCAAAATTTTGTTGATTGATAGAGTGAAATATAAATATGATTGAATGAAATGAATTTAATTGAATTTACATAAATATATCATGCAGAATTCACAAAATAATGATTTTTCAACTTTCCAGGTATTTATTAAGAGACCACAGTCAATTATTTCTGTGAGCTCTTAGTAGCCATAAAATACGTTCAAGCAGCTTAAGTTCCCCCTTCCTACCATCCTCCCTGCACCCATCCCGACTCTAAAGTTTTCCCAGTTGCACATTTCCAACTGATTTACTGGCCTTTAATTGCTGCTGGCTTTTCGCAGAGCGTTAAGCTAAACATTGGCGGTTTCCAATGTGCGGCGCAATTCGCGGTCGAGCAAGCATGAAATTGGCATTGAATGCAGACATAGTATTATAGTATATATGTATAGGTATTATAGTCTCTCGTGCAGCCAAAGAGATTATATTAATTAATTGAATATCGATTGGAACAGCATTAGCTGCCCTTTGTCATTAAGATCCTTGATCATGGAATGCAACTCTCTTCCAGTGTAACTGCGGAAACAATTTATCTGTGATGCCGTTTTATTTGCATTATGTCCACAACTGGTAAATACACATTTAAATATTTGTTTTACTTCTATGAACACTGCTAAATATTTCTGCATTGCAATTTAATAATACGGATTTATTTAGTTTTATTAAGCGTCTTCCACGTCCGCCCTTTACTTCACACCCGTACAACTGAACTGAATCAACTTTGCAAAACGAACTTGAGACCTTCGGTTTAATTATCAGCGGTCGCAACATTGGAATATTATTTAAAGAATTCAGTTTTGTGTACTCGTTCATTAAGTCTAACTAGAATATTAGCTTTGTGTTATAGCCGCCTGTCCAGATAATCGCAATTTAGAACATAAACTTGTAGTTATAAAGTTGGATGAATTTCTATAACGTACCGATATACCTAAAATCGTAAATCGAACATAGGTGAATATTAATACATATCTAAAGATAGATTTATTTGGATTAGACCATATTACCTATATATGCCAAGGAGCCGCTAGTTAATCCATACTTCCAATAAAAATGCAATCATTAATGCAATTTCCAGTTGTTTCGCATTTAGCAGATGCAGATAAAAACTTGAATATCTATTAATAATTGCGCTAATTGAAATGCTTTTTGTGTTATTCGTTTTCGTATGCCTAGCCAAAAGTCGGCGGGCAAATGCATTTGAACTTTCGAGTGTCTCTTGTCTGCCTGATGCTGATTATGCTTAATTTTGCTTCCGCTCAAAAGATGCGGCTAATCTCAAGTGGACAGACAACCCCCCTGGACTAATCTGTCTGAATAAACGCTCGGCAAATTGTGCGTTTTATGCTGGAAATGAGGCATCACCGACGGGACGTTTGATGTGCAATGATTTGCATCGCTTGAATTTACTGGATGCTCTAAGAACGAATAGTATCTGTATGTCCAGGGAGAAACTATCTATATTTTCCATTTATGCTAAATGTGACATATCTTGATATAGACAAATGCTATTGAAAGAAAACCACTTTGTTCTTCATGTTAAAGTTGACAAGCACCCTGTAAAAAGAATGTGTTTAAAGGAAGGAACTATCCAAAGGATGCAGCCGATTTAAAGCCAACAGCAGAGTGTATTCACTCATCTGTAATTTAATTTCAATTTACATTTAGCTTCCGCAATATCCTTTCCCTCTCTCTCTCTCTCTCTCGGTGCACTTTAGATTATGCTCTGACATTTGGCCTGAACTCGGGCGATAATAATGTACTCTGACTTGTGTCGAGGCAAAGTAAAAGTTTGCCATCAAAATAATTCTAAGCCCTGCTAAAAGTTTAATGACTAGACAGTTTTTTGGCCTGGCTCGTCAATATGCTAATAATGTAAACGCACGCCCGGAAATTGTTTAGCTATAAACTTTGTTTGCGGTTTTCAAATTCCAAAGGGAATGCTGAGGGAGGGGAAGCGGACGGAAGGAGGTTGATATGGTTAGTCGTCATATGTGCGACGTTTATGAAGTGGCTGACGAACAGAAACATTGACTAACTCATAAGTAAATATTTAACTTTTGATTTTTCTTATCAGCGTTCAAGCTGTTTAAAAAAAATGTAGAAATAAAACTGAAATTTAGAATTAATCTAGACACCGAACCTTGAACAAAAAGACCACCCTCATCAAAATCGGTTGAGTTTTGGCAAAGTTACGTCTGGGGAAAGTTGAGACCTATCCTTATATGGGAACCCAAGGGTATATATTCGAAATTTTTTTACATGAATTTGGACCAAACATTTTATTTTTAATCTGAAATGTAGAATTAATTTAAACACCAAACCATGAACAAAAAGACCATCCATATGAAAATCGGTTGAGTTTTGGCAAAGTTACGACTAGGGAAAGTTGAGACCTATCCTTATATGGGAACAGTAGGGTATATATTCGAAAATTTTTTACATGAATTTGGACCAAAAATTTTATTTTTAAACTGAATTGTAGATTTAATTTAGACACCGAACCATGGACAAAAAGACCACCCTCATCAAAATCGGTTAAGT